>JAQFZP010000563.1:0-32300 GCA_034695745.1 Geophilus truncorum
CAGAAAAGCTTAAGCTGAGTTTAAATTGCTTATTAATCACAGTTTAAACTTAAACTTTTGTTGGTGCAACCCAGCCTAAGAAAGTTTAGAAAGTTGAGAATTAGTAGACTGAACTTGGAACTAGAAATGTCCTTGTTCATGCCACAAGTCAAGACACTTATAGAAGATTGAGGCCAGGAAAGTTCTCAATTCCATAATGAGACTTAAATTCCTGTTGAAATGACTTTAAAGAAAGTTTATGATGAAGGACCACTCCACGACATACCCGAGGACTAAGTCAAACAAATATTAGTCAGAATGAGAAAAATGTAAATCTTTTATTGGAATTTGCGTTGATATAAAAAAAAAAAAAATGATAATGAGAAACTAAAGCTGAGTTGAAATATGTTGCCATTTGTTGGCGAATCGCGAAGCTCGGAAGTAAACAACAATGGCGTCCGTCCCAATTACGAGGTTGCAACGCACCCCAAGATTTAAAAAATATTATTTGCTGGGTGACAGCAACATTATTAGATTGTATGAACAACAATTAGGCGGCCACACCACGTTAGAAAATGGAAAACGGACCGCAGGTTATTTGAGAAGTAGCCAAACGACAAGGCAGCTTCGGAACTCTATTAGAGGTCAATGATTCCCTCGAGACACGAAATTCGTACTCCACATTGGGACGAATGATATTCTTCGTTGGAAAACTATGTATCCCCATTTAGTTAATAAGTCGGACCATGGACACAGAGAAAAAGCAATCGAAATCATACGTTTATCGGACATTTTGAATGACGTCACTGACATCATCGGAGACTTAATTCATTACCATGGAACAGTGATTTTATGCACTCCCACACCGATATTGAGGTTCAACAATGTCCCAGTACTTCGAGAGGCAACGAGACAGTTATCTTCCCAAATAGTTGAACGTTTTGCTGATTGGGATAGAGTAATCATTGTGAACACATATAGAAAGTTTTTGAGCGGTTGTTACAGACCAATTCGTCCGCTATACGAGAAGACTATGGGATCAGATGAGCGTAGAGATCTAATTCACTGGTCTCCACAGGGACAGATTCGTTTTCTAAACTTGATATCCGAGGCCATATCTAGCGTTACAACGTAAAAAAAAAAAAAAAGAGAAGTTCAAAAAAAAAAGAGAGAAAATTAGTGCATCTAAAAAAAAAAAAAAGAGGAAAGTTGAATGTCCAATACAAATGGAATTACATTCGAGCATTAAAAATATTTGAAAAAAAAAGAAATGAAAAGAGCCTTGTAAGACTGTAAACGGCCACCAGTTGTTTTGAAAAAAAAAGTAGGTCAATGCCTAGGAAATCCCCGGAAACATGACCATGTGCGCCTTAATTAATACGAAAAGAAAAATAGTGTCCTATTATTGTAAAATAGAATATATACGTTGTTCAAATTGTTCAAAGTATTTATTTATTGGAAAATGTATTAATATTGCAAATATGAGATATTTTTACAGACAATTACGATGATAGTCAAAAGAAAAGAAGAAACTTTGCAGATGAATATGACGTAGCCGTGCCGTGACGTCATAACGTATGATCAATGACAGGGAAATATGATAGATGACATCGCATGCGGATGAAGTTCAACATAGCAAACTTTTACCGGGCCAAGGAAACACGCGTGGAAAGTAACTCCTCAGAATTTCCTTTGTCGTCGGAATTAGTGAAATGGCCGAAGAATTCCAAGCCCCGCTGGTCAACGTCAACTTCGGTCAAGTATTACGTCTCACGATCGTTAATTACTCTGAGGAACTGCGAGTTCGTCACATCAATTCTTTCCTACGTGAAACTGAGGTCATCAACGGACAACACCTAGAAATGGCGGTCAACAATCCTCAACGACAGGACTTATGCCCCGCTTGTTGCGGTTATGGGCAAGTGTTTTCTTTTGGAAGTGACCAGTGCTTTTTCTGCAATGGATGGGGACTTGTAAACCCCACCTATCAGCAATTTATTTTCGGCAGAGTTTACGACAGGTTAAGAAATGTAGTCTACTCAGACTGGCCCGTGTCGACGAGTGATCAGCACCCGATTAGGATTTATAACCGGGGTCACTGGAATCCTTGCAACCGTGTCTTGGCATATAGCAGAATGGTCAATCGAAGCTCAGGTAATAAAACAGTTTGATCCCGCCGAATTCCAGTTGCGACGCGCTTTCCCTGAAAGGAAACTCCGGGCCATATTTTGGCAGATGGGCGCGCCGAAAGGTTTTTGGAATCCTAAACTCCGCGAACTCAAGGACGCTTTTTATGTAAATTTCGGTGTCGCGAGTGGAAATCCGAAGAATACCGTTGCCATTTTGCCTGTCCATCAAGAAAACCCTGTAACTGTACGATACTACGATTATACTGTATATAGAAGTGGAATTTATAGTAACGAGAAGGGGCGAAAGCTCATTTCCCCGGCGGATATTCACGCGCAAATCCAGACGCATGTTATTGATCGTTGGCCTGTTGATGGTCCGATTGCAATCCCCATAAATGACAAATTGATAGAAAAACTACACGGAAGTACGGCACCACCACAACGCCCTTCGAGAGAACGCGAGTGCCTGTCAGCAGAAAGAAAATCAAGTCCTCATTCTGCTTGTCGCGGAAGTAGTCACAACCCGATTTCGAGACCGATATCTCCGGATCCTGCCGCCCATCCGTCGTTTCCATGGAGTTCGGGACGAGTCCAGAAAGTTGCAGTACCTGACGAATCGACGGCGGAGCCAGCACCGCCATTTCCAAAGTTTACGAGAGCAATTCCCATGACCGGTAAGAAGTCGACGATTTCCAATTTATTTGCAGAAACCGTCACCACCTATAAGATGATGGAAAAGATGTGCTCCCAGTCCAAGGAGCAGAGCCTGAAGAATAAGGAATACCAAAAGCAGTTCGTACCCGCAGCAACCCCCGATGATGCGCTAGCTATTTTTGAAAACTCACCTGTTGTGACGCCGCATGCGAGGTCCAGCGATTATGTCGCGGCAGCAAGACAAATGACGGAGCTAGTCGAGCAGCAGCCTGCTGAGTCTATGGCGTTTTCCATGCTCCAACACACGGCATCTGTAGTAGCAAATGTTCATCGAGCCAAGTCGCGGCTCCAGAAGCGTGCCAAGGAGCTAGTAGAGCAACTCGAGGCCTTAAAAGTGGAAGACTCCAAATTGTCAGCTGAGTACGCGGTAATCACTGGAATGTTTCGCAGAACTCCGGAGCCAATCGTCTACTCGAGACCACAGGTTGTTACACCAGTCTTGTGGTCAATCCCAGACGAAATTTTGCAGCACACGAGGAAGTACGACGTTTTGCAGCTACGCAAAGTCACCCTCGAGTCTATAGATGAAGCGGGGCGTTATGCTGCCACCGATCGCGAAGTAATCACGTCAGTAGCAATAACCGACGGAAATGGCCAGCACCATAATCCATCGATGTTAGAAGCCTATCTTGCCATGTGGGCATCCACGGATCAGGCAATGGTGTCCTATGAGGGGATGTTATTTCCGGACAATCGTATCTCCTCATACGTTGAATGCCCCCACGCCTTGAATTCCTCGGATGAAGCTGTCAAAAACATTGACGACTATTTTTCCGCGGATAAATAAATAAGTGAGTGTTATTGTTAGTTTTATTCTGTGTTGTCCCGCTGCATTCACTTCCATTCAGCGAATAGCGGAACTCATAGGGTAAATTTCCGATGTTAATTTTAAGAGTTTTCGATTTTACACGTAAAAAGAAAAGTCATCTTTTGCGTTCATAATGTATAATTTTCATTGTATTTGATTTTTCGCATTTTTATTCTGAATTTTTGCTCTCTTTTAACCAAAATGTATTTTTAATTTCCGATGAATATTCCCTGTTTGAGATTATATAGCTCTTTTTATTAGAATTTGTGTTTTAGGAATTTGTGTTGAGTTGTTATTAATAAATGTAGTCATTTTGGGTTTGGCACGAATTAATTAACTCGTGCTTAGGATTTTTATTGATTGATTATTTATTTTTGATTTGTTCCTTGTATAACTTACCTTTCATTTGTATAGACACACGCGATAAGTCATCCGTGGAGATCTAAATGATATTTTTGATTTTATATTTGAATTTTATTGCTTGAATTTTTGATTTTCTGATATTTGAACGATTTTAATTATAATACTTACCTTGTTGTAGATGATATTTTAGTTGTTTTGAATTTTATTATAAAGTGTTCCAAATTTTATCGAATTTCCCTTAATGTTATTACTTACCTGTACGATGATTATTCTTTTTATGATATTTACGTGACCAGTCCGTCCGTGGATCTCTGCTGTCATTTGATCTTGTGATATTGAATTTTATTTTATGTACCGTTTAATATAAAACATGTTTCTATTTGATATTGTATAATTTTCAAAGTAATATTATACTGTGATAATTGTACCGCGGAGATATTTATTTTATTTTAATATAATTTTGTTAATGTATGAAGTGTTTATTTCCCCTATTGTATCTATACCTCTGTGCTTTTTAAAAATGGCAGTTAAGTCGGCGAAATTTTGCCACACCCTTAGTCGTGAGAAATTTCGGGGGGGGGGGGGTCCCGGTATAGACTGTCCGTCATTTTTAAAGAGCGGAGATGTAAGCGGGTTCGTCTCGCGGGCTTATTGTTGCCCTTTGTATTGTTGTAAATGAGTCTGAATAAAGATATTGATCGAGATAGACGTGTCTTACTTTGCTGCACAACATAGGACTGACCGAACAGATGACCGCCCAAGGTGACCAGAGACACCTTCCCAACTCAATCCCTGGTGGTGAGCGTTCTCTTACAAGAAGAGAAGCAATATCGTGTAAAGGTGACAGTTCTTCACGAAGAAGTTGCTAAGTCAGCTAAAGATGAGCAGTCTGTTCTCTGGCATAGAAGATACGGTCATCTTAATTTTCGAGCCATGGGTCTTTTGAAGAAAGATATGATTGTTAGAGGTTCAGATTGTTTGGTTGTTAAAGCTCAACCTTGCATTTCCTGTGCAAGAGGAAAGGCTCACAAGAAGCCAGTACTGAAGTTGGCAACTAGACATTTTGATGGGAAGTTGGACTTGTTACATATGGATCTCGTAGGCCTGATGAACTGTCATACTCATAGTGGTGCCTTATACATATATACCAATGTCGACGATGCTACAAGGAAGATATTCGTCTGTTTTCTGGCAAAGATAAGCGATACTTTCGAATCATTTCGTTTGTTCAAACTTCAAGTCGAGAAGCAGTCCGGATGTTCCATTAAGCAAGTTTGGGTAGATAATGGGGGAGAGTTCCAATCTAATGAGTTCAAAAAGTTTTTGAAAGAGCATGGCATAGTTCAAGAATGCATTATTCCGTATTCACCTAATCAAAATGGGGTTGCGGAGCGGTTCAATCGTACTGTGGTAGAAATGGCACGTACTTTACTAGAGGATTCATCAAGGATTTTTTGGGCGGAAGCAATTTCAACAGCCACTTACTTGAGAAATTGGTGTCCGGTCAAGTATTTAAGCAAGAAAACACCAGAAGAGGCTTGGTCAGGCAAGAAACCAACATTAGATCATTTAAGGGTTTTTGGGTGTCAAGCAGAAGTTATAACTGACACAGTCAAGAGTACTAAATTTGATTCTAAAACAGTTTCTTGTGTTTTTCTGGGGTACTCGGAGGACAGGAAAGTTTGGAGGTTCTACAATCCAGTCGGCGAGCGAGTTGTGCATTCGCTGAATGTTACTTTTTTCGAGGATCAACTGGGTTCATTGTTATTGGGTCAAATGTCACAGGGGTCTCAAGTAAAGAGCTGGTTAAAATTCCTGCAGTTTATTGTGTACCTGTACCAAGAGAGGATGATGCTCAAGGTCAAGTTGGCATTCCTGCTTTAGTACTGGATGATTTGCCTGAGGAAGTTCAAACACATTCAGAACCAGAGCTGATACCGGAAGTGGAACCAGAGCTAGATGTCAAGTCAGGATCGGATTCAGAACAAGAACCGGGGAATCCGGAGCCAGTATTACGTCGGTCTTCTCATGCACCTTGCCCAAGGCGTCTTGAAGGATGTGTCACGGATGAAGCAGTTTTAGTCGATTTACTAGGGCCTGAGAGTGATGAAGAGGAGTGTAAATTAGTCGAATATGCACGTTTAGCAGAAGCGGCAATCTCATTCAAAGAAGCGAGACAGAGAGATAATTGAGCTGAATGAGAAAAGGCTATTAATGAGGAGTTGGATTCTTCGAAAACTAAAGGAACCTGGAAGTTGGTTAATTCTCCATCTGATGTGAATGTTGCTGGCAACAAGTGGGTTTTGGTCAGGAAACTAAACCTGGATGGCACGGTCGAGCGCTATAAGGCTCGTTTAGTTGCTCAAAGTTTTTCACAGCAGAAGGATCGGGATTATACAAAGCCCCTAAAAGGCCATTTACGTTTAAGACAGATAAAAGACCACTGCACACATAAGTGCACACATAAGTGCACACATAAGTGCACACATAAGTGCACACATAACTGCACACATAAGAGACCACTGCACACATAAGTGATCACATAAGTGATCACATAAGTGCACACATAAGTGATCACATAAGTGCACACATAAGGGACAACTGCATACATAAGTGTACACATAAGTGCACACATAAGTGCACACATAAGTGCCCACATAAGTGCACACATAAGTGCACACATAAGTGACTACATAGGTGATCACATAAGTTTCGCTGAGTTTTGACTTTCTGCCGATAGATGCCGATGTTTTAGTTTAGCACAGGAATCCAGTTGGTTCTTGTTTTTTTATTTCTGGTTTTAGTGTAACCTAAAATGGCAACCAACTACATCACGCTAGTTCTCAGCAATAGACATGTAAGAACATTACATTACTTTTCTGATTTTATTCTACATTTAATAGCTGAATTTAATCATTAGTTGTATATATTTTATGTGCAGGTTAGGTTGTGTGAATTAACCGTGAACGATTGTCCGAAATTCAACACGTGGTAACTGTTTTAGTTTAGTTTTAGTTTTAGTTTAGTAGTTTTATTAAATTATGTTTTTCTGAATTTATAGAACCGTGTCCTTCAGTGATTAAACCGATTATCCGAAATTCAACACGCGTTTAAAAAAGGAAGGTTTCTATGACAAATTGCAACTGTTTAATTTTTTTTATTAAATCCTGTTTTTCTCAATTTATAGAAATGTGTCCTTCAGTGTTGTTTCAACAACAGATTGCCGCGTTGCTTCTGCAAGATTGTCCAAAATAATTCAACACGTTCTTAAAAAAGGTAAATTACTATGACAATTGATAACTGTTTAGTTGTTTTATTAAATCATGTTTTTCTCAATTTACAGAACCGTGTCCTTCCCATGAATTACACTGAAAATGCCTATACCGAACATAGTTGAACGAAACAGTGTAATAAAGGATTACTTTAACATGGCGTTTAGTCAAAAAGAAATAGTGGAATCGTTATTCTGGACTCACATTATTCAAATCAGTGAACGACAGTTACGGCGTGTAATGCAATCACTTGAGCTATATCGTCGTAATAACTACACAGACCTTTTAGTTGTTTTTGATTATATAGTGCAATTGTGTCAAGGATCAAGAAAGAATCGTGGATATCGATGGATTCATATGGAATGTATAAACAATAGACTTACAGTTAAAAAAGAAGATGTACGACAATTATTGAAAATTGTAGATCCAGAGAGTGTGGCTATGCGAAGACGTAGACGTTTGAAAAGGCGACAATATTATGCAAAAGAACCAATATATGGCACTTTGACGGGTATGATAAACTCAAACCTTACGGTCTGTGCATCAGTGGATGTATTGATGGATTCTCTCGAAAAATTATTTGGCTTAATGTTTATCATACTAATAATGATCCGTCAATCATTGGTGGATATTTTGCTGAGAGTGTAGCTGAATTAGGTGGTTGTCCAACTCTTGTCAGAGCTGATATGTGCACAGAGAATAGAATAGTGGCACAAATCCAAACATACCTTCGAAAAAACCACAATGACCAGTTTGCTGATAACTATTTTTTGTACTGAAAGAGTACATCTAATCAACGCATTGAAGCATGGTGGGGCATTTTTCGCAGAGAATCAGTGGAGTTTTGGAATGGATTATTAGGTGAATTGCAAGAACAGGGCTATTTTACGGGCTCAAATACAGACAAAAACCTGATTCAATTTTGTTTCACAGAGTTATTGAAGGCGAAAGCAAACAATATTGTTAAAATTTGAAATATGCATAAATTATCAAAAAGTCGAAATGCTATTATGTCTAATGGAAGACCAATTGTAATGTTTGAAACACCTGAAATTTATGGGGTTGATGACTATTTAAAGAATATTAATTCACAAAAGTTTGAAAATGTGTTATCTTTGTGTACGTTTCGTGAATGTATTTATAATTCCAAAGCTATTTTTGAATATTGTAATTTAATTATGATTGAAAATGGGTGGCTTCAACCTAAAAATCCATTTGGAGCTAAAGATTTGTATTTAAAGGTGAGAGTAATTTTATTACAGGAACTTGTTGAGTAAAATAATAATTAAAGTATAAAGAAAAGACAAGTACATTCAAGTAGATATCAAGTCTTTTCTTATTTTATTATTTATTTATTATTGTGTATTATTTTGTGTATTTATTTCAATAAAGAAATTTTCTTTTTTTAACGGTTTTATTTTTAATTTAAATATACTGTAGAGTGGGTGCGCCGGTTTTGGGACACCTTGTGTTTTAGATTTAATTTAAAAATATCCTTGCACAAAATAATTTTTTTTTTTAGAATGATTAAGCATATTATTAGCAACAAGAATGCATTAATAATTAAAAAAAAAATTCATTTTTAAACTAATGGCAAATAATTTTTAAAAACATTGCATTTGTCCCATATCTGGGGGAGGGGTCTCTGAAATGGGACAAGTACAAATTGCTTTGGCAATTTTTTTCCAAGTTTTGTTTGTAAATTGCATCACATTACTGCTACCTACACTGAATTGTAACAATTCTTATACCAAAATAAATATTGTTTCTTAACTCATGCTTTCCCATGTTTTGGAACAAAAGAGCATCAAATGCAAAATTATTTGTAAAATAATTTTATTATTGTTTTAGAAGATTAAAACAAGTAAAAAAAATTAATTTTCATACTAAAAACATTCCATAAATAAACATAAGCCATGCAAAAACAAACACTTGCTCAGTAAAGATCGCGCCATATTTACACTGTTATTGTTGGGAAAAAACACAATTTTCCAACAAACCGCGTGCACAATTATTCTCATTAAAAAATTTTTTTAAAGTCATCATCACATTCAGTATGCTTTAAACTACATTTTTACTTATTTCAGTAATGATCCATCCAATAATAAAGAAAAGCCACCTTTGAAAACCAAAATGTGTAAATTTTCAGCAACCGTGCACTACTTTTTTGTAGTGCGCATCATCTAAAATGATGCTACGCGATGAAATAACACTAAATTCCTTATGTGATGTGTTGAAAATGAAAACAACAGTGCCATCTATTTTTTGATATAAATATTAAAATTACGCAATTAATTAAAAGTAGATGGCACTGTGTTGAAGTGCACTGTCCCAAAAGTGGGGTCTGTCCCAAAACCGGCGCACCTACTCTATACAATATACTTTTACAATTTTTATAAATAGAAAAAGTTTTTATATAATAGAAAAAAACTAGAAAATAAACACTATAAAAGAAAGATGAGAATATCTGCTAGCCCTAAAATAACGGAGATATGCTGATTTTCGGCTGATTTTTGAGCGCGCACCAACTGTTGCGAGGAGAGTCGATGCACGCTCGGCGCCGTGTGGAGGCAAATACGCAATATTCTACGAGGAACCTGTTGAATTGAAATAATTGAATTACCGATATTGACTTGTTATTATTATTTACTAGGACATGATTTGTGAAAACGTTGGCCATTCGTCGTTCACCTTTAATGGTGATGGCTGGTGTTTGTTTGAAGTCCATGTATTTTGTTTAACGGTCATAATTGACAGTGGTATTTGATTTGCTAAAATACAGTTTGTATATAAAGTATAAATTATTATGAGATATATAATTTATGATGTTTATTATTCAGTTTATATCTATACTCGAATATTAAAGTATATTTAAAGTGTTTTGGAATGATTGGTTTATTAACAGTTTGAATTTGGAGCCTCTTTGATAATGTGTTGAATCATGATGTATTCTCGGGAGCAAGGTGCTCTCTTTATGTTTAAGTTTATTTGTTTTGGTAAAGAGTTTATATAGTTTGTTAATATTATTTAGTACATTGGATTAAGGGTTATTTAATGAGTATTTACTTATGGTTTGAAGTTAATGTAAATAGTTTAAGTTAGTGAAGTTTTGTGAAGATAAGTACTGGTTAGAGATTATGAATGTTTATGAGTTTGAAGGTTAAGTTGTAAGATGTTTTGTGATATTTAGATTGTAAATATCACAAATTGTCTGTTTTGTATTGATTTTATGATTTCTAGTTACTATGAATAAATTAGTTGTTGTTTTATTTTTGGACAAAATGGCGTGTCTTTTCATGTGTTCTCTTCAACACCTTAAATACATCTTAAGATCCATTTCGACTCTACAGAACCTTCATTGCGAGTACAATAGGTTTGAAAAACTTATTTAATTTGAGTACATTGAATTTATTTTTAATTCAAGTTTGTAGATACGTTGGGGAATTACTTTCTGACAATTGAGTATATTATTTCTGGTATAAAATGTATATCTTATATTCATAAAGTATAATTAATTAAATGAATAAACAATTAAATCCTCTATTTTTATTGCTCGTAGTAATTCATCAACTTTTGGTTTCACATTTTCATAGTACTGTATGAACTTTGCAACAAGTGAAATAAAAAAATCATGAAATATGAATTAATTCATAAAACAACGAAAACAAAATAAATGCAAACAAGTAAACAACAAACCTTTGCACATAATTCAGTAGCCAAATTGTTATCTACACACTGAAAATCATTTAACAACATCTTAGCAAATCCCATAACTGATTAGAAACTCAAAAAACTATTTAAAATAAAATAAATTAAAAAAAATTAAAAAATTAGGAAAATAATAAATTCTATACAAAATAATTACGGTACCAAATATAGCAATTTTTTTAAAATAACGTTTTCAGGTTGCATAAACGTTCGTAATTGATTTTCAAATAACACTCCAGTGACCCAAAAGATGAGTTTCTAGAAATAAAAATGTTGAAAAAAAACATTAAAAAGTAAATCTAAAATTTCGAAATTCCAATGGTTGTCTCTAAGTAAAGTAGCATTGTAATTTTTAGAAAATTTTATTGATTTTATAATACATCTTAAAGCAACATCCTTTTTATTGAATGGATGACTTTGTTACTTTTTAATAAAAATAATCTGTCAAAATGCTTGAAATATATTTTCAAATTTGCCGCGTAAAATCAAAACTGAAACCATAACCATTCCCACGGTAACTTCAAAGGATTCCCCCCTGGGCGGAATCTTTTAAAGTTATCGTGGGAATGGTTATGGTTTCAGTTTTGATTTTACGCGACCTCTTCACTTTTAATGTACGATACTTAGAATACATCACGTGACTCAAGAAAGCTCCACCCATAGAAGCACCGAGTTTCATCTAAATCCAAAATCAAAAATATTACGGTAAAGTAAACAAAATATTTTCCTTAAACTGAAATATCGATTTTTTCTTTTTAAATTACATTTACATTTGTACATAATTGAAAATCGATCAAAAAAAATTTATAGTTTTCTTTCTTATATTATTATCGAAATCCTTGTGGAAACATTTTAGCACTAAATTACTGAGATTATCGTTTTGGAACTTATCGAGTAAACCGGAAAAGGAAATTAATTTTGCAAAGATTTTTCCACCGGCATTTTTAATGGTGTGCAAAAGTGGATTTAGTTCCACTTTCACGCATTTTCTTCTGGGTCTTTCTCGCACTATGTGAATTCTACAAAAGAATAAATCGATAAAATATTGAAAAATCAAGACAAAGATGTCGATACAAAGATAAAATAAAAATATTAAAATCAATGAAAAATGCTGACTTTTTTTTAAGTATTAAATCGATATTTCAACTTTCTAATACTTAAATCGATACTTTTCCAGATTTCTTAAGTTAAAATCTGTATTTTACTCACTTTGACTTTGACTTTGACTTATTTTTACAATATGTGATAAATTTTTACTTTGACTTATTTTCACAATATGTGATGAATTTTTACAGCAAAAACCATGATTTAATAATTCAATATTTTTTTAAATCAATATTTTGTTTGATATCATCCAAATTTATTCGATTTAATGTTACAAGATCGACATTTCTATTTGATTTCTTCAAACTCAATCGATTTCGACGATTTCATCACACAAAATCCAAAAAACACTGATAATTACGCGGCATCTCCAACATATCGACTTCCATAAACTTGTGATTAACCAACCGAGATATAAAAGATGTTTTTTTTTTGCCGGGAGTTTTGCTTGGAAGTCGGTTTTTGCCGGGGGTTTTGTTTGGGAGTGGTTTTTTGCCGGGAGTTTTGCTTGGAAGTCGTTTTTTGCCAGGGTTTTTGCTTGGGAGTGGTTTTTTGCCGGGGGTTTTGCTTGGAAGTGGTTTTTTGCCGGGGGTTTTGCTTGGAAGTGGTTTTTTGCCGAGGGTTTTGCTTGGAAGTGGTTTTTGGCCGGGGGTTTTGCTTGGAAGTCGTTTTTTGCCGGGGGTTTTGCTAGGGAGTGGTTTTTTGCCGGGGGTTTTGCTTGGAAGTTTTTTTTTGCTGGGGATTTTATTAAGAAAAGGTTCATTTGTAGAGGGATTTTTTATATGGGAATTTTTGTATGGAGATTATTTTATCTGTTTTATTGCTTTTCAGATTAAACATGAAGCCAAAACCAATGCAGAAGGCGACGTACCGAACGAAGTCAATAGGCAGTAAGTTTTCATCCAAATGAAATAATTTTTTTTTATTTAACAAATTTTATTTTTTATTGTGTAGAAACTATAGCTAACAGTCAAAGAAAAGTTACCGGTACTCGAAAAGCGGCAAAAAGTACTTCATCACCTGGGACTTCAGGATAAGGATGTAAATGGAGCAATTCAGATCAGATCAGATCAAATCTGAAATTTATAGTCAATCTGATCTGAAATTATATCAGATGATTTCATCTGATTAAATCTGATCTGATTAAATCTGATCTGAATACAACCTGATCTGAATAAAATCAGATTAATCAGATTTTTTCAGATTAATCTGATTTTTTTTAAATAATAAAATTAAATAAAATTAATTGAATAATTAAATTTAAATAATTACGTATTATGTTAATTTATTATTATTTAATTTACATGTTAATATGTCAATGATTTTAAAACAGAATTAATTGTAGATATCTTTCCACCAAGATTTTAAGCACATGAGGCAGGCAACGTTTGCAGATGTTAGTTGTGCTCGATTAGGGGTAACAACATCAGTTGCACCTGAAAATTCACGTTCAATAGGAACAGAAGTTCCAGGGATAGCCAAATAATCGCGAGCCATTTTAGCAACGTTTGGAAACTGACTTTGATTCGATTTCCACCACTGTAACACATCAGTGTCGGGAGAAATTGACTGTTGTCGTAAATATGTGTCCATTTCCTTCGCAATCCCATTTTTTACACGATTGTTGTTGCAAGGTTTGGAAGTTTGTCGAATTTTAGCTAAGAGATTTTTAGAACCACCGCCTTCTGCCGCTATCTCCTGATCGACATTACACGTTGGATTAATGTAATAAGTGCTATAAATTTCAATAACGTTTCTTTTTACTTTCTTACGAATTTCGGTAGACCAACCGAGCTCTTTTAGATACGAAATTTTTTGACTGGGATTTAATATCATCGCAACAACTTCAACCGATAATTCTGTTATATATTTATAATATTCCTTTAATTTAGCACGGGCAATAGAGCATGCATTTTTTAGTGAACTCGAAGTTTTAACATCATTCTCGATGGTGATTAAGTCACGTATCAACCAATCATAAATTGGAACTGTCGACGAAATAACAGGATCTCTCGATTGACTTACGTGTTTAGTGGAATCTTCGAAATTTACTAAAACGTCCATCATACATTCTAATGCTTTCCATTCTCTTTCATGTGGTAAAAATTTCGACAATTCAGAATCATTCGCAACAGTCGTTTTGATCGCGGGTTTTAAGAACAGTGCTCGCTCGATCATATGGTAAGTGGAATTCCACCTCGTCTTGACGTCGATGATCGGCTTTAAGTCTTTAATATCATCGATTTTGCACGCTTCTGACAATTTACCTAATCTTTGTGACGAAGATCGCAATTTTTTAACGAGTGTTCGAAGCTTAGAAATCGTAACACTATAATCTATAACATCTTCGTCAGAATTAACATCAGCCTCAGCCTCATCCTCATTATCGGTCTCGAAATCTTCATCGCAAATAGAATCATCGTTCGTTGGTTCTGGAATCGATAAATTGCCTAAAAATTCTTGAACCGCTAGGTTCAAGACATGAGCAAAGCAACGAACTCTATGTTCGTTTTTAAATAAAAATCGAACTCCAGCATTACCTTGCGATTCAGAAACTGTATTCTCGTTCTGCATTTCGATAAATCGACGTACGAATGTGTCATTGTTCGAAGCATTATCCGCCGCTATACCCATCACCATATCACTTAAGTCGAAATCGTTTAGTGTTTTTCCGAATGCCTCCGCAATATTAACGCCTGTATGTTTTCCCTTTAGATGAATAAAGTCTAACAGAATATGTTGCATCTCCCAGTCTGAATTGATCCAATGGCATGTTATGCCGAGATAGGATTTTCCGTCACGAGCTGTCCAACAATCATGGGTAAACGAGACTCTACACGTAAGGTTAGAGAGATATTTTCGCAACTGTTCACGTTCAGTTAAGTAGGCTTCTTTCATGTCGCTCACGAAAGTATTCCGTGATGCAATTTCCGTCGAAAAGTATGCTCGAAAAGAGGGCATTTCAACGCGAGAAAATGACGAATTGGATAAAACAATGTCAACGAGAATTTTTTGACGATCTGTCTTAATCGTTTGCGAGTTTAGAACTGGTGAAAACGTACTCTTGCGTTTTTTCGTGTTTTCCTCACTTTGGTATTTATCAGAGTGATGAACTTTGAGATGTGTAAGTAGATTTCTTGTCCCTCCATTTGCGTTCGTAAGCGAGTATATTGCAGAGCAGTAATGGCATTTCGCTGTTTTAGTGGAATTTTCTGTTGTCACTGTGAAGTGCAACCAGGCAGGACTGGATCTTTTTCGTTTTCGGCACTGAGGCGATTCGGTTTCTGTGCTAATTTCGAGAACACTTTCGTCATTAACTGAAGATACAGACTTATTAAGCCTTGGAGATTGCCTAGTAGACATGGCGAAATGTGTACAGAATAATTGCAACAAAAATATAGCTAGAAAGATTTCTTGTATTGAATTTTGTATTGCGTTTTTGCTACGTTATAATCATAACGTTTTTAAAACTTTCTGGAACATTGTAAAAACGTTACTCAGAATTCAGTTACAAACTGTTATTTTTTTTTTATAAAATAAAGAATAAAAAGTATTATAGAAACTGAAACTTATCAGATCAGATCAGATCAGATTTCAGATTGAAATCTGAATTACAATCAGATACACAATCTGAATTTTATACAATCTGATCTGATCTGATCTGATAGTTAGACAACCAGATCAGATTCACAGTTTCAACTGACACAAATCTGTCAGATTAAATCTGATCTGTTGACATCCTTACTTCAGGAGGCATTTCAGTTAATCCGTTAACTTCACAAGTCAGTAATTATGATTATTTTTCAAGTGATAATTTAATTTCATCACTATTTCTTCTAGACTGCTAAAGCCAGCCAAGATGCACACTATCCATGCAAGGCTATTGCTTTTATAAACGATGAAGATGGCGATAGAGTACTTGTCGAATATTTTCTTACATAATGATAACGAATGTCAATGTGCCTGTTACGCTTATTTTCAACAGCATTTTTCGTACAATAAATCGCAGAACAATTATCACAGTAAATAACCGGCTCATTTTCGCAATGCAAAAACTTCAAGTTGAATATCTTTGACAACCAGACTACTTCCTTTGCAGCCTCGGAAAGTGCAATATATTCACTTTCCATTGTTGACAATATGTCGTTTCAACAAATGACTTTAAAGTCGGGAATGGCTTGAATGACGATGATGCGTTGAATGAAGCCGAAGAAGTCTCTTCGTTACTGTTAATGGATCACATTCCAGAAGAGGCTATTGATTTTCGAAAACATAATGCGCTTGATCCGTATCAACCACAAAGAAGACTTGATGTTAAGAAGAGGGGTAAAATGGTACGGTATTGAAATACTGAATTAATTAAATACGATACTTACGATTTATAAATAGGTAATAAAATTCCGTTTTTATTAATTTTTAGATTTTATGTTTTCCATATTGTTTGACAACTATTAAAAGTGGCCGAAAAGACATAATACAACAACACATTGAAGGGAACATTGGTTCACATTGGTGACGTGCTAGATGATGGTTCGTGGCCAGACAAAGTAATTTATTTTGTCATAGTGTAATTATAGCATCTTAAAAAGTAAAAAAATGTCTTATTCTAGCTTGTGATGCCACAGCCAGCAACTTGATCTTGTTGGAATATTGAAAATGTGTTTGTTTTATATTGTTTTAATTTGCAAATAAAAAAAAGTGTTTATAACTGCAATACAATAAATCATGAGTAAACTTAAATATTTTAACTTTTTTCACAAAAATTCAGTGTTCTAATAGGTGTTTTGATTATTTCCTTACTTAACTTCAATGACATTAAACTTAAACTAAACAAATGTGTACTTTATCATGTAACAAAGCAATAAAAAATAATTAGTACCTAACCTAGTTCTCATCTTCTCAAGTTTTATCTCCAACAGGCTGCACTGCACTTATCTCACTAACCCCTTCATGTCTTATCACCAGTACCTCCCGAACATTGTTGGTAAAAAAAAAAGAACCTGTAGATATAAATTACAAACTTTACTATGCAATCAGAATTATATATCTAGATATTAAGAAATTGCAGATAAATGAGAAAGAATATTATCACAATTATTTCAACATCATATACCAACAAAAATGCTCGTGATAATATAATTAATTTGATCCATATTTTTTGCGACTATCTTCATTACCACATTAAATGTTCAAAAGTAAGTTTTTTGAGTAAAAATGCAAATTTCGATTTACAACAATTTTTTTTTTTTTTTTACTCATTTTACTCATCCAAAATTTTATTTTGGAATTTTGTTTGGGACTTTATTTAAACCCCCACCCCCCCCCCCAAATTTGTGAACTGGATAAAAGAAAACAAAATTAACATTTTAAAATTAGAAAATGTTGGATTATTGTTACTTTAACATGCTATCTGAATTGGCAAACAATCGCTGTGGAATGGATATTTTGTTTAAAATTCTAAAAAATGTTTGCAAATATTTACAATCAACTCATCTGAAATTTATTACTAATTTATTACAGTATTTTCAAACATTCTTCATAATTTGTCATAGATTCACTTTCTCCTCTGAAACGCTTCACTAGATTCTTGATTTTCTCCAGAGATTGCTTTTTGTTTCTGTTTGCAAAATTCAAGCGCCACAAATTGATCTCCAGTTAATATTATATATATTTTTGTAAATTTGCATGAGGTAACAAAAGAAGAGCTTGTTCATCAATCTATAATAAAAAATAATAAATACGGTAAAATCAACATAAATTGTGATAAAATCGAGCACAATCGAGTGGTGAAACACAGTAAAACATATGACGAAAACAACGAGACAAACAACACACTGTAAAATTTGCAGAGACGTATTTATAAACAAATCAATCAAAATTGAGCAAAAAACAATATAACACCAATTAAACACATGATGGAATCGAGCACGATACACAGAGAAATCAATGAGACACACCCAAATTATTCAAGACAAACAGACAAATTCGAGCTACTGAATTCGTCACATTTATTAATTACATTAAATTTATTTATCTCGCTAAAATGCAACTCTAAAAACGAAACGATCGTGTCAAAATGCAATCTAAATTTTAGTATAAATTCAACTACCATTATTTAATAAATAATTTAAAAAATTGGTTGTGCCCAAATGCACACGACCCTACCAAACGGTTCATTTTATATTCAGTATCCAATTATATGTGTATGTGTGTGTGTGTGTGTATGTGTGTATGTGTGTGTGTGTATATGTGTGTGTGTGTGGTTGTGTGTTTAGATTAGTTTATTTATATGTTTAAAGTCGAAATTTTTTATCATTTTTTTGTAATATACAGTGCGTTACAAAAGTATAAACACACCCCTTTTTTTCAATTTCAACAATTTAATATAAATAAAAATATTTGTACATGTAATCATAAGTATTTTACATAAAATTAAGTATTTTCACAAATATTTATCACAGTTTGATCACAAGTTTTTAAAAAATCACACAAATTGGATTTTTACCCTGTTACAAAATTATAAACACAGCATCAAAAATAGACTGATAACATTGGTAAATAAAATTTAAAACTTTGTGGCACTACCATTTGCAGTAATTAAGTTAAATACTCTATTTGGCATTGATTTAACAAGTTTTTGTAATTGATTTGATGTAAGTGATTCCCAGGCATCAGTAATTGCCATTTTCAATTCGTTTACAGTGTTATATTGCTTGTTTTTCCCATATACTTCATGGCTAAGAATTCCTCACAAGTTCTCTATGGGGTTCATATCTGGGCTTCTTGATGGCCAATCAATTACTTCAATTTTCTCTTTCTGAAACCAATTTTTTGATGATTTTGATGCATGTATAGAAGCATTATCTTGTTGAAATTTCCAATTATTACCACCTATTAGTGGACCAAATGCAATCAAGTTATCATACAACATTTGCTGATACTTCTCAGAATTCATTCTGCCATTAATGAAAATAATATGTTTTTCCACCCCATCCAAACCCTGCCCACACCATTACAGAACCTCCACCTTGTTGTCTACTCATTCTTACTTTCTCTTCATGTCGTAAGTCATGCCAGTAATAGGAAAATCCATCAGGTCTATCTAAGTTCCACTTCTTTTCATCAGAAAACATAATTTTCTTCTATTCTTTTCGCCATGACATCTTATCTTTGGCCCATTTGAGTCTAGCTGATTTGTGTTGTTCTGTTAATTTTGGTTTAGACTTCATTTTCATGTACTTGACATTTTCATTATCACAAATAGATCTCCAAATTGTTGCATGAGACACACTGATTGGCATTGCAGCTGCTGTTTGCCTGGTTGACATGTTGTTTGATGTTATTAATTGAAAAGCTCGTCTTTTGTTTCTTGAACTCAGTTTTTGGGGTCTGCCTGATCGTTTTGTTTTGCCATAGTTTTCACCCTGGGCCAAAACATTTCGAATTGCACCTGTAGATCTGTTAAGTCCAGCTGCAATTTGTCGTAATGAACATGTTACCGATCTAACACACGATTTAACACCGAATCTAACATCCTGCATAAAATGCGGATAACGCAGCACACGTCATTCTGAGTTTTTAAAATTCCAATCGCCTAAACTAATAAAGTTTAAACTATTTCAGGCATAATAAGTGCCAATTATCATCTTATTTGTTTAATAGATTTGTTTTAGATCAACAAATTCATAACACATAAAATTTAAAAAAAATTAATAAAAGTTTATCAATTACACATTCCAAGTATGAAATTTGCATGATTCCGCAATTTGCATGATCCGTCGTGACCTAAATGCCGATTCACATGATTCCGCAAAGTCGTTGCGGAATCATGCGAATTCGCGTGATTCCACAATCGCATGATCCGTCGTAACAGATACATACATACATACATACATACATACATACACACACACACAAAAGACAAACATACATAAAATTTTCTTTGGAAAATAAAATTTTATATCCAGTTGTATACCAAAAAAAAAAAAAAAAAAAACAATTAATAAATTTCAACTTTTAGATGTATCAACAAATTAATCTAAACATAAACTTTTATCTACCATGCACATACCGTAATTTTCTAAAATAACACAACTGTGGCCCTATTTGCAAATTTTTCTTTTAAAATTTTATAGTTTTTTAATCTTATTTTTTTTAAATGTTAAGTGTTGTTGATTTAATGATTTTAGAATCACGTATTTGAACATTTTTAATGAATTTGAAGACCCTATTTGCAACCCGAGAGTTATTTGAGAAAATATGGTACCAGTATACAGGGTGAGCATAAAGTCTAATACTAACATGGAACCAGGCTTTTTACTCACCCTGTAGAAAAAAAAATTCAACTTTTTCGCGTTATATTAAAAAAAAAATTTAAAATAACCTTATCTGCTATCATATCTGCAATGTTTGCTTCTGGCAAATTCCTTCTTCTTAGAAAAGAATATAGGTCTTGCTGTAGATCCATGGTGCTATAAAATTCAAAAAAGTGGATAAGAAAAGGAATTTGTATGAAAATGAGAATTCTTACATGTCTGCAGTGTGCTGTAGTAGCTAATGGAGGATCTTGCAGGAGCAACGCGTAAATCTGTTGTTGAAACAACACTGAAGGACACGGTTCTGTAAATTGAGAAAAACATGATTTAATAAAACAACTAAACAGTTATCAATTGTCATAGTAATTTACCTTTTTTAAGAACGTGTTGAATTATTTCGGACAATCTTGTAGGAGCAACGCGGCAATCTGTTGTTGAAACAACACTGAAGGACACGGTTCTATAAATTGAGAAAAACAGGATTTAATAAAAAAAACTAAACAGTTACAATTTGTCATAGAAACCTACCTTTTGAATTTCGGATAATCGGTTTAATCACTGAAGAACACGGTTCTATAAATTCAGAAAAACATAATTTAATAAAACTACTAAACTAAAACTGAAACTAAACTAAAACAGTTACCACGTGTTGAATTTCGGACAATTGTTCACGGTTTATTCACACAACCTAACCTGCACATAAAATATATACAACTAATGGTCCCTTACGTATGCACTTATGTGTGCAGTGGTCTCTTATCGGTCTTAAACGTGAATGGCCTTTTAGAGGCTTCGTAGGATTATACTGTATAGAGACTCCTTTCTTTACTTACAAATCTCTGTGCTAAGTGGCCAACAAATTCAAGATCACACAGTTACTGATATAAAGTAACTATTCCACTGCATGATGAATTCCACCTGGTACATCCATAAACAACAAATTTTATCCTGTATGGCTGCTTTCCACTCAGAAGACTGCGGAGACTTCATGGCCTTTTTGGTTTTGTAAATCCATTTGCTGCCTAAAACACGGCATCTCCCAGGTTTATCAACCTCTTCATAGACTCCACGGCCATGCAAGGTATCAATCTCATCCTGCATAGCTGCTTTCCATTCAGTAGACCGCAGAGACTTCATGGCTTCAGCATAATTAGCTGGCTCTAAAATAGCTGCATTGCAAGAAGGAGGCAGTTCATCAAACTCATAATCTCCATGGCTGAAGTCAAGAACGGCGGAAGTAGCCTAAATACTTTTCTTCTTAGAAAAATTGAAAAGGCTTGGGTCAAAAACAAAACCCTCGTCCTCACACCACATACGAACATCATTAGGAGATCGTAACGAGTACCATCAGGAGCATAATAGTAAATATCTATTTGCCCTTTGGGTCTTACCAGATTGCCTAAGTCTCTAAACGTTCAAAAGTATCAATTTCAAGAGAGAGTAAAACATCCTCAAACACTTTCGAAAGATTTTTCAGTGGATTGAGTTCGAGAAGAAGTAGAAGGGGAGGGAGTAGGAATTACAATCGCAATAGCAGAAGGAGGTGGGGGCCTCTTAGGATAATGCGGAGGAGAGGAAGAGGAGCGATGTGAACCACGTCATCATCAGAAGACGAATAATCGTCAGAGTCGTGATGTAAAACGCGTTTCCTCAAAAAGCCAACTTCTTTGTAAACAGCAAACTTCCCAGAAGATGTCCCCATCTTTTTCTCATTAATGTCAAGGTGTTTAGATTCTCCCACACCAGTGGTATTAGGAATCCAGACACGATAACCTTTGGTGTTTACAGCGTAACCAACCAATACACCAACAAGAGAGCGAGTATCTAATTTGTCCTCTCTATGCTGCGGAGGCTTGTGGACGTAAACCTTCAAACCAACACAGCAAATGTGAGATAAATTCAGTTTCCTGTTCCAAAACAGAACGTACGGAACACTGAAACCCAACTTAGGATGTGGAAAACGGTTTTTAAGATAAATGGTTGTAGAAGCTAATTCAGCCCAAAGAGCTGCAGGTAAACCAGTGCTATGTAACATGGCACGTGTATCTTCAAGAATCGTACGATTCAAGCGCTCAGCAACACCGTTCATCTGAGGTGAATAGGTGTTAGTGCGCTGATGACGAATACCAAGCTTCTTGTACAAAGAACCAAACTTGGAATTACAAAATTCCAAACCGTTATCTGTCTTGATCGCTTTTAAGTGAGCCGAAGTTTGACGCTCCACAAACAAACGCCATTGTTAGAATGCTTCAAACACAAGATCTTTGGTTTTTAACGAGAAAATCCACGAATAACGTGAATAATTGTCGATAATTGTCAGAAAATAACGAGCACCACCTAAAGAAGGGGTTGGGAATGGACCCCACAAATCCATGTGCACGAGTTCCAATATGGAAGTAGAACGAACACTGTCAGTTCCTCAATAAGAAGCACGTGTGGATTTGGCCGATTTACAAATGTGATAATCATCTAACGTCCTATCAATAACCTTCATACCAACAACATTTGAATCTTTTTCCAAATTACGAATTCCCATCGCACTTAAATGTGCAAAACGCGCATGCCATAAAGCAATTTTGGCAGAAGAAACCGTCTTAAGAACAGTAAAGAATCACGAATTAAATGACTCGAAGTCGATAAACTGTTAGAAACAGATTTAATCGATTTAGGCTTCTTTACAGCTTGGGAGTACGTAATTACAGGAGAAGACGACATTTGAATTTGTCTCTCGTTAACAAAAGCATATTTGGGATCACTGGAATCAGATAAATTCACACGAGCACCATCAAGTTGATAAACTCGGTTCGAGAGACGTGATCCAGTGAAAATCAACTCATTGGTCTTAGGATGTGTCACCTTACATTTGCCATTAAAGAAATTAACATTAAGACCACTCATTTCTGCCCTGCCAACACTCTGCAAATTGCGAGTGAAGGTCGGCACATAGTTGACATTAAATAAAGTGATGGGTTTAGTAACACCATCAACCATAACATCCAAACAAATAGTGCCAAGTCCAGTGACTTGTGAAAAACCTTCACCTAAAACCACAGGATAGGGAGAAATGGTCTAAAAATTCCGAAACCAAGTCCGGTGAGAACAATAATGGTCTGATGCACTAGAGTCAATAAGCCAATCGGACTCTGTATGCAAAGAAGAATGAGCAATTGGAGTGACAAAATCAGACGAGTAAGTTGAGTTGGTTCTCTGTGAGTTCTTCACTTCAGATGGCAAATTAGGCCAATGCCGTCGACTTGGATGCCGGTTGGCGACTCTTTGGTTTTCCACGAGACTGCTTGGCTTTCCCCCTGTGGCCTCCAGCCTTCTGAGGGCGAGGATTTGTAACGGCGCTCGGAGCCACCGTACGTAAAGGAGAATTGGCTCTCGGAGCCACCAATTTCGATGGGCAAAACGACTGGACATGGTCTTTGCCGCCGCAAATCCAGCAAACTGCAAATGGATACTGGAAAGTGCTAACATCTGCCGGTGCTCCCTGCGACGCGGGCCGACTCGAAGTCATGGCGCTCGACTGCGATGAACCTGAAGCTAAATAACCTTTTTTAACAAGTAAAGGAGCAACTGAGAAAGTGTTAACAACTGTTAGGCGGTTATACTCGGCCAAGAGTAAATCTGAAATATTTTTAGAGATAAATGCGGCGGCGTCCCAATGGTAAATTTGTTGAACGATCGCCGAATACTCGGGTGGAAGATGAAACAAGTATTGAAAACACTTTGATTTGTTATCTATCACGATACTAACGGACTTCAAATCATCAATGGCTTTGTTGACCTGCGTGAGAAATAATGGAATTAATTTCCCATCTAAAGGACGCATCGTATAAAAATTTTCACGGAGCATCGCTTGACGAGCACGAGTTGAAGGTGCATAAGTCTGTTGAAGGAGATCCCAGATGTCCTTTACGTTGTCTTTTAAACTGGCAACGTCCCGTAACAACGGAGAAACGGACTCGCAAAGATGAGAACATGCTTTTGCAGCCTGGCGCTTCCATTTCGCATAAGCAGGATCCGTTGCAGCTGGGCAGACTTCTGTTTTGTCGGAAAATCCCCACAATCCTTTTCTCTCGAAGAATAAACGAACATCTCGAGACCAGGACACGTACTTAATCTCTGCTAGGCGCTTAAAACCGTAAAATTCCAGGTCATCCGAGGATTCGTCACTTTTTCCCATGACTCGTGCAAAGAAAAAATAAAACAGCAATAAATAAATGTTCACTAGCTATAAACACACCTTAGAAACCAGTCACAGTCCAAATACATTGTGAAGAATGTTCAAACAGCAGCAAAACAGTCACAATCCACTTTAAAACGTCAAAATTTGAGTCCAAGGTCAAATGTGTTGATGTTGATGTATTTTCGTCTATCTTTGGCAATAATAACACACAAAAAGCGAAATAAAATTAATAATAGTTCATCAGCAACACAATAAGTCCACAGGAATGATGAAAACACTCTAAAACACGTGTAAATCTTCATTTTTGGCAGAAACTTGCTGCAAAAACTCAAAAATCATGTGGGCCGCCATCTTGGATCGGTCCTGAATGATGTAATTTTTAGATGGTCACTGCTCACGTGTGGAAATCGCGATAAAAAACAGTGAAAAAAGTCCAAAATAAAAAAAGGTAATTCACTACAAAACTCACTGTGAATAATGTCCAAGACACTGCTACCAATTGTAGGCGATGGAATCAAGCAACACAGTAGTTTTAAAATATAAAACAGCCATTTTATTCAACAGCTGATGTGGCAAGCATCTACTTGGTGCAGCCATTATAAGTGAATACAAAGATACGGTAGCTTACAGGCGCTACCTAAAACAAATAAGTATGGGAGTCATAAGTGAACACCCCAAATACTAATAAGCACTTGCATATAAGAATTAACAAATAAATACAAACGCTTTAAATAAGAATAACTTAAACATTATAAAGAGAGAATAAATAACAAATTATATAATAATAAATGCTTATTCAACACTAAGAATAACGGGCGAGGCTCTAGTAAAATCGAATCGAGAAAGCACCAGACTTGAGAGGGCAAGTGAAATAAACGTTGTTACATTAATCCATTGTCCGAAGCAAACTCATAAATGAACAAAAGAAAAGAAAGGAGTGTTAGCATTTGATGCTATGAGTTTTGCAATATCTCATTTGTTGTATCACTAACCCCACTTGTTTAAGATGGGATTATTTGTTAATTGTTAATACTGGATAACACCACTAGGTGTCACTATTTTGTCGAAAGTTTACTTAACCTTTTCTTATGAATAAATTACTTACTCTTGTTTTTGCTAGCAAAGTTGTGTAAGAGTCAGGATTTAGAATTTAGAGATATATAATATTTGTTGAAAAAGTAAATTAAAACTGTGAAATGTGACTAGTGAAATGTGTCACTAGTAAAGTGAGATAGTGAGTAAAGTGAGAGGATAGATTTTGAGAGTATCAAGTAAAGAGAGAAACAGCAGAGGGAACAGAGACAGAGACAGAGACAGACTGAAGGCTGGTTCACAATGCAGCGCTGCGCTGTTCACAATGCAGCGCCACGCGAATTTCTGGCAGCGCCGACCCTGGCGTTGGCACCAACGCCAAGCGGCGTAAAAGTTAAAATATTTTAACTTTTGGCGTTGGCGTTGGAGCTCAACGCCAACGCCAACCAATCAAATTACAGGTACCAAAGCAGCCAATCAGAGGCCTCGTTTCGTATGGCATGAAGTAGGCCTGGCTGCATTGGAAACGAGATCTCGCGAGATTGGCGTTGGCGCTGGCGCTGACCTGTTCACAACGTTGTGAACAGACCTGGCGACGCCAAAACTTAAATTGTAGCGCTGCTGGTTTTGGCGCTGCCAAACGGCGCTGCATTGTGAACAAGCCTTGAGAGAGAAAGCATGATGACAAGATAAGTGTTTTTGTGTAATCTATTATCTTAACTATTAAACTATTATTGTTGTATTAATAATGCCTAAGATTAGTGCAATTATTACAATGGTGTCAGGAGTTAGAAAAATTGTTTGATTTTATGTACTAGAGTTTAGAATTGCATAATTTGATTGTATATTTAAGTGAAATAGTGATTTGTATTGTAAATGGGTTGTTTTATTGTATAATATTTGTGATAATTTTGCTATGGCTAATCAAGGAAATGTTGGAGGTGGGGTACCTGTGGTTAATGTGCAGAACTCTGGGCCTTTAGTTCAACTAGTACCACAATATGATGGAGTCAAGTCCACAGCAAAGGAATTTTTTGAAAAGTTGGATGCTATTGCCACTTTGGGAAACTGGGCTGATGCCTATAATTTAGAAATTGCAAAATGTAAGGTGGAAGGAGAAGCATACCAATACATTTGGAAAGATACTGTGGTTAAAGCACTAGCTGATTATAACCAATTTAAAGCTGCAGTCATTGCCAGATTTGATACTAAGCCACATGCCACAAAGTTGCAGAACTTTTTGACCTGTCGTCACGAACCTAATGAAAAAGTGCAAGCTTTTGCAACAAGACTGCAGGCATTGGAGAATGAAACCCTTATTCCTTCAACTCAAGGAACAGCAGCTGAAAAGGCTAATAGAGATAGAATAGCACGAGAAATACTGGATGAGCAGTTAAAAACACAATTCTTGTTTGGAATGAATGAGCCAGTCAGACGCTATACGCTTGTGAGAAATCCAACTACATTTGTGGAAGCAGTAAAAGCTGCAGTAGAAGAAGAAAACAATGAAGCTTTGACACAGCTAACAAGAATAAAATTTCTGGCAGATGGAACTGAAGGGACACAGTCTGCTCAAGCTGCCATTTTAGAGGGATTAGTTCAGCAGTTAACTGAACTCAAAGCTGGCCAAGAAAGAAAAGAAACTACAAATTATACAAAAGATGTCAAATGCTTTAAATGCCAGAAGTTTGGGCATTTTGCGAGAAATTGCACAACTACACAACCAAATGTCTGCTACAAGTGCCAACGACCAGGCCATATTGCGAAGTTTTGTCGAACCTCAACTCCCAGGGGACCAGCAACATCAGTAAGATGCTATTCTTGTGGTAGGCAGGGCCACATGGCAAAGGATTGCAGAAATCGAGGATCCAATCTACAACAAGCTGGCTGTTACACATATAATGGACAAAGGAGAAATTCTCAACAATTTAATAAAGGATATAACAGCAAAAATAATGAACAGGCTAGAATTGGAAAAGTGAAGAGAATGCCAGTAGAAAATTCATTCAAGTTGGGAGATCCGGTTTACATTTCAGCCAAAATTAACCAAATGAGATGCTATTGTCAACTAGATAATGGATCAAGAGTTACTTTAGTATCGAATGATTTTTTCAAAAAACTAAAAGGAACAAAAATTTTGACGGGAAGCGAAACAAAACTGGTTGGAATTACTGGTCATGAGTTAAAATACACAGGACTTTATTTGTTACAATTTCAACTTGGAAGAAGTATTTTTACACACCCTTGCTGTGTAGTGAACCAACGAATAATTGGAGGAGCTTCACTTTTACTGGGACAAGATTTGCTCTCGAAGTATAATATTGACATTATTAACACTCAAGAAATTGTCAAGATACAAGGATTTATAATTCCATTTGTAAAGGGAAAAGAGTTTGACAAACTACAAGCATTAGCAGCCAAAGTCCAGGATACACAAGATAAGAAGAATGGTACTACAGGTCCAAGTCTTATTCGAAGTAGGAAGGCACTGCACATTCAACCAAGATCTAAAGTTATTATTACTGGATACATGAAACACAAGATGCAAATGGGCAAGATTGGTCTAATTGAGCCATTACCTTTACTGGAAAGAGGGATATATGTTGCAAGATCCATTAGCAACAGTGATGAAAAAGGAAATTTGCCTGTTCAGTTGTTAAACATAAATGACTATGCAGTTCATCTTCCAAAGAATTTAAAGCTGGGGGAATTTCAACAAGCAGTTGAGAAGACCCATGTTAAGCGTATACAGGCTGTTGGAGGTACTCAACAAAAATGGAATGTAGATAAAGAAGTTAATTTGGAACATTTGGTACGAGAAGAGAGAATTCCACTTCAACAATTGCTACAGAAGTTTGAAGATGTATTTGCCAAGTCAGATGATGACATCGGTTATTGGCCAGGAGTACATCATAAAATTAATACTGGAAATGCTGCTCCTGTTTTTGTACCACCATACCGTACGCCACATGCTCTAAGAAGGGAAATGGAAACTCAGGTGGAGAATCTTTTAAGACGAGATATTGTTGAGCCAGCAGCATCTCCGTGGTCAGCCCCAGCATTACTTGTTGCTAAACCAGATGGAAGTTATCGATTTGTTGTTGACTATCGTCGTCTTAATGCAGTAACAACAGCAGAACGCTATCCATTGCCACGGATTGATGAAACCTTGGATGTCTTAGGAGGAGCAAAATACTTCTCATTATTAGACTTACTTTCTGCTTATTGGCAAGTGCCTATAGCAAAGGAAGACAGACCCAAGACTGCATTTACCACTCCATCAGGCCAATATATGTTTAAACGACTTGCAATGGGATTATCAAATGCACCGGCGTGTTTCCAGAGAATAGCCGATTTACTTTTAAAAGGACTGAAACCAGAACGAGCATTGGTTTATTTGGATGACATCCTTATTCATTCTAAGGATTATAAATCCCACTTGGAGAATTTAGAAGCAGTGTTTAAGCGATTGAGATTTTCAGGATTCAAACTAAGGTTGGCAAAGTGTACCTTTTTGACTCAACAAGTTAAATACTTGGGACACATCATCTCATCTGAAGGTATTCGTCCTAATCCAAAGAAACTTGCAGCAGTAAAAGAGTTTCCACAACCACAGACGGTTACTCAAGTGCGTCAATTTTTGGGACTCGCATCTTATTACAGACGTCACATTAAGGATTTTGCTGAAATTGCACAGCCATTAACAGCTTTGACAGCAAATGGAGTTCCTTTTAACTGGACTGACTTGGTGGAACAATCATTCAACAAGCTGAAATCTGCTTTAGTGAGGGCTCCGCTACTGCAATATCCAGATTTCACACGACCTTTTGTAGTTAGTACAGATGCATCAGATTCAGCCATTGGAGCAGTACTTTCACAAGAAGTAAATGGTGATGACTTACCAGTAGCATATTTAAGCAGACAACTGAATAAAGCTGAACAAAACTACAGTACCATAGAGAAAGAATGTTTAGCCGTTCATTGGGCTATAAAGAAGTTTAGATGTTACCTGTATGGACAGCGATTTTTGTTGGTAACAGATCATCGTCCTCTTAAGTGGTTGATGACTATGCGAGATCCATCATCTAGATTAGCCAGATGGGCGTTGCAATTGCAGGAATATGATTTTGAGATTCGTCATAGACCAGGACGACTTCATAAGGTGGCAGATGCACTCAGTCGCAATCCAGTAACCAATGATATTTCTATTATTCAAGCAATTGGAGAAGAGAACAATGAAGAATGGACTCCATTCTGGGACAGACAACAGCTGCGAACAGACCAAAGATGGGATGACGATTGGGTTGACATTTTCGACAAATTAGAAAGTGGACAGTCGGTTGCAGACGGAAATTCACGGTTTTTCCTAGATGAAGATGGCCTTCTCTATAGAAGTACTAACATGTACAATTCCAATCAACGACCAGAGCAATTAAGTCAACTAGCAGTACCAGCCATATGGATTCAGCGGATTCTTGATGCCTATCATGAAGCTCCATGATCAGCTCATGCCGGATTTTTGAGAACATATGACAGAATCTACAGAGACTTTTACTGGATGAACATGAAGAGGCAGATAAAGGACTTTTGTGAGCAGTGCCATAGTTGTGCTCTGCAGAAGAGTCCCATTCTTAAGGCACGAGCACCAATTCAATCTTTTCCGGAAATCAGTGCTCCATTTGAAAGAGTAGGGATGGACATCACAGGTCCTTTCCCTCAGAGTAATCATGGCAATAAGTACATCTTGACGTTAGTGGATCATTTCACAAGATTTGCTGAAGCAATTCCGATGCCAGATCAGAAGGCGGAGACAGTTGCAGAACATTTTGTGAAGATAATTATTTTAAGACATGGTCCATCCAGACAGTTGTTGACAGATCGTGGAACAAATTTTGTATCTACGCTAATGAAGAATGTCTGCAAATTATTAGGCATAAAGCGTTTGTTAACTACGGCCTATCATCCTGCCTCGAATGGTACGACAGAACGATTTCATCGTACTTTGAAGACTATGATTAGTCATTACGTTGCAAAGGATCAGCATGACTGGGATGAGTGGTTGCCATTTCTTTTGTATGCCTACAATACCACTTCTCATTCTTCGACAGGAGAGATGCCGTACTACCTTTGTTACGGAAGAAAACCTGATCATTTATTTGCTACTCAAGTTAAGCCGCGTCAAATAAACTACGCCGTAGACAAGATTATGCAGCTACTTTAGAAGCTCGTATGGCTTAAGTTTTTGACTTTGTCAAACAAAAGAATGAAGAGTCGTTTCAAACAAGAAAAAGGATTGCTGATCAAAAAGCAACACCAGTCGCAGTTCAAGTAGGAGATCTTGTGTATTTGGAGAATTCAGTATCAAAGCCAGGCATTAGTAAAAAGTTAGCTCCTAAATGGAAGGGACCCTACATTATTAAACGCAAAGTCACTGATGTCAATTTTGAGATTACTAATCCGAATGGAGGAGCAAGTCAAGTTGTTCACTTCAATCGACTGAAGAGGGCAAATCAGTCAATAACACAACCGCCAGAGATTCAACAACCAGATATGACAGAAGGAATACACTCGATGGATTCTCAAGAAATGGACGGCATGGATGATGATGATCTACAGATTGCTATTCAAATTCCAGCAGCTGAAGGGCGCTATCCATTGCGAAATCGAGGGCCAATTCCACCTCTTGCATTACCCATGAGGGGAGGGCCCCGAATTTAAAATTGTGTCCACATTAAGAAAAATTTTTTTTTATGTTATGTCATATTTAGCCAACAATTATCAGTCATATCTATGTGTTTTATATTGCATGTTATATTCTTATATTTTATCATTTTCTCTTTATTTTTAAGATATTACAAATTGTGTTAGTGTTAAGTTTGATGGAAAATGGACAAACAGGGGACTTGAACAAAGGAGTTGTCTTCTTGCGGAAATTTGACTTCTACACAGTAGCGGATCATTGGACTGTAGTAGCTGACTTTGCATTTGACCAACATGACGAATTGAGCAGAGCAATAGAGAAGAGCTCGTGATAGCCAAGATGATTCAACAGGGATGCATACGATTGAGGATCAAGCTACAACAATGCCAGAAGGATTTGGATGACGTGAAGCTGTCCGTGACTCCGCAGGCATCAAGACAACGAAGAGGACTGATTGACTTAGGGGGGAAAGTGCTAAAATTTTTATTTGGAACAGCAGAAGATGAAGAGTTAAAACTTTTAAGTGTAAAGGTTGATCAAATGGGAAAGGGGATAGGTAAAATAGCACACTTGGTAGATGAGCAATGTTCAGTCATTAATGCATCAGTTGGGGAAATTAAAGAAAATAGAAGAGTTATACAGAAACTGTTAAATGACAGAAATGTTTTGTTAGAAGAAGTAATGTGGCAAGGAAATGTAGTAATTGATAGTGTAGAGTTGCAATTATATGAGATAGGGTTGGGAAGATTACAAACAGAAATAGTTGAATTAAGAGAAGCAGTTGATGTACTGAGAGATGGAAGAGTACCCTCGTATTTACTAAGACCTTCAAAATTCATAAAAGTACTGTTGGAAATCAGGGAACGATTGCCAACAGGATTACATTTACTAGTAAAGCCACAAAGCACTTCTATCTATAAGTATTATAGTTGGAGTCAGGCTATAACTAGTGTGTATGAAGGCAAATTAAGAATATTCATAAG
>JAQFZP010000564.1:0-32278 GCA_034695745.1 Geophilus truncorum
TGCCACTGACAAGTGAGCCTACATTGCATAACTTTCCTAAGGACTAGGACGGAGGACGAAGGAGATGTGAGAGACGCAATCAGAAGGAACTGGATGGGAGTACATTTAGACATTTTTAATTTTTTCTAATTTCTTTTTTTTTAATGAAAATTATATGGGAATTATAAATTAATACGCTTATAACGTAAATGTTATATGAGAGTATCCGCTTATAACGTAGAAATTACGTTATAAGCGGGTACTCGGTTATAGCGTCACTTTTAAGCCGGTCTCTAGAAAAACGTGATAAGCGGGTTCCACTGTATTCCGCCATTTTTCATTGTTGACCACATGTAGGTCGTGTCGGTTTTTCCCACTAACTAGGATTATGTTTGGAACTAACAGGAGCGTGGTTTTCGTGCGTCAAACTCCCATAATGCATTTTTCTTTCGACAATCACGTTTTGCGATCGTTTTTACATAAATTTAGGGAATTAAAACGATCCGCGACGATTAATTAAACGTTAGAGTAAGTTCATTCACTTTAAATAATAAACCAGTTCGATTCATTTGACCTTTAAAATAAAAAAAGTCCACCAAAATAAAATAAAAATCAAGAACCTCAAATCCTATCAAAAGTAGAAACTGAAAATGAAGAAGTGAGGAAAGACGAGAAAAGATAACCAGTAGGCCCTATTGATTCCACCACAAACATCAAGCACTCCCACTTGCAGTGTATTAACAGAGAAGACCACCAGACGGCCATTGCTTTATGTTAGATTGGGAAGTTTACCCTCTCCCCTGCCCCCACTAAACCTTTTATTTTACACCACAATAAAAATTGACCTACTTGTATCTTTAATGCCTTGTGAGATATTGGACTGGAACACTTCAAAGTAAATACTCTGGGTAATGTCCACTATGAAGTAGTGCAATAGTATAGAAACTTTGTATTAGATTTTAGGACGATTGAATAAAATTCTTGCCAAACATTTCTTTAAGCCTTCCAAAAAACCACTTACCCATCACCCATTCATCTTTAAAAAAAAAAAAAACTTTACTAGAAAAAGAACTTGGAGCTGTAGCCAAGAGTTATGCAGTGGATGAAATGTCTTTATTTTTAAAAGTATACTATGCTAAATTGGCTCTTTTGACCTTTAAATGCTGACCATTCAATTTTTGACTTGTTGCCATCCACATACAAATGGATTTTCAGCCTTAACTCTGTCAATACAGTGGTCATAACTGGAAAATCAATGTTTTTGCAGTTTTGATGTCTTGAAACATTGTTAAGGCAGTTATTTTATTAATTAGACCACCTGATTTCAATTAATTACAGGGAAGTTCCAAGAATATGATACAAGTCAGGAACTTAATCTTTAAATTATAGTTGTGCACAATGATTCAATTATTACTCCTGTAAATTAAAGATTGTGTTGCAGACAGAAGCAGTCATGTGACAATGACAAAGTGTGGCTGACCATACCCTCTTATCTGCTGTCCACCTAGTCTTTGTCAGTTTCTTCCTTTTGTGGTCTGTATTCTTGTGTTGAGCATGAAAGTGGTCTTAACATTATTTTTACAGATTTAAAGAAATGGTGTAGTAAAAAGTAGAAAATATGAAGTCAGGTTGAACAAAATGTGTTTCTTGTCCATTTCTTTCACTTTAAAAATAATATTGTATTACGTGGTGACATGACAATCCCAAGACAGCAATAGTGTAAGTGACCAATAGTTTCTGCAGTGAGTTAATGATGTTTCAGTTCCTTATGACCCAGCTCTTCATCTGAACACCATCTACTGCAAAATGGTGAACTGTGACCAGTTGAAGTCTCAAGTGACTCAACACATGGGTATGTGAGATGTCATAGGTGTAAAGTGAATACAGATTTGTCTTCTTTGCCAGAACTGTCCACTGAGTGGCAGTCAGAAGACAAGTCAATATTTTTTTAGAACTTAAATTGGTTTTAAAGAGATGGTGTACCGTAATGAATTTTTTTTTTTGTACATGAGAAAGAGGATGTAAAAAAATGTATAGTTTAATTTATAAATTTTAAAGTTTTAGAGCAATGCAGTTGTTGCCAGTTTGCACAACTGAACTGGAATTTGAAAAAAACAAGATAAAACAAGTTTACAGTTTTTGAGTGAAAATTTTAGCGTAACTGGGATATAAAACGTGGTATATATTTTATACTTTTATTTAAAAAAATTTTCAATTCAGTAGTCGCTAATTAGTTGCTACCGGTAATTTAGAAAATTGTCTAATATTTTTGTAAGTCTTACATATTTTGGTAAAGATTAAATTACTATTAAATTTAACATAATTTTTTTAAATGCCCAATGTGCATAAATACGCCTGATTGACACACTTTTTAATGTAAAAATTGGACATCTTGACATTAAAACGACGTTGGGTTGTTACACTTTTTAACGTTAAAAATCGACGTTGTTTAGATATCTTTTTTTACGTCATTTACGTAAAAAACACGTTCTTTCAACTTTTTTTTTTCTATTCTTTAACTTAAGACGAACATCAAGTTTATAAAATACATAAAAACGATGTCGTTATACAATTTTTATTACGTCTGAAAGTGACTGTAAAAAAGACATAAAGATATTAAAAAAGACGTCATTATGTTAATTGGACTAATATGTGCACATTGAGAATAACTTTAATTACTCATAAATTTCACAAAAAGAACCACAGAAAACAAAATTCCAAGTCACTTATTTTTTTAAATTGACTCCAATTACCTCCAAATTTTATTTACCCAATTCCACAATTCTACATAAAGTCCCAACAAATCAATTTGCCAGCCCCTATTTGCATAACCTTCAGACGACCTTCAGAATGTAATCATGTCTGGACATTCAACACATTCATCCCTCAGGAAGTATTCTTTATAATATAACATGATCACTTATTGTACATCTAAAAAAAATATTTTATAAAATTCTATAGACTCAAGTGCAGCTTGTTGAATAACTTCTTAAAAATATTTCATATTGTGACAAACGGTGTTTACGCTCAAACATCCTGCAGTAGTAATAGGAACTATATTTACGTAGTGTCAATATAACTTGGCTCGCAATCTTCCAATTTCAAAGAAACTACAAGAAGCAAGTTATAAATAACTCTTTGCATATGTAAAATAATTAAAATTTTATATTTACACAATCCTGCAACCACACTTCAAAGCTGCACGAGACTCTGGGTTTTGTTTTCTCGTGATAAAAAAAAAAGTTAAAAACTAAAGTGATTAAAAAGTTGTTGACATAGCTTAAATGGTGTAAATCAAAGCTCTTTCATCTCTGGGGGTGCTTTTATAATGCAGTTATGGGAATGTAAACAAGACTTTGAAGAAAATGAGAAAAATGTAAAAAAATTTTGAAGGAAAATATAAAATGAGTTTAAGGTCACCGGTGACAACTATGGCCATATGCAAATTGTTACAGAACAAAAGATAACACTTTGAAAGTTAAGGCAAAGATCAATGTTAAAAAAATCAAAACAATAAAAAAAAAATAGGAAATATCCAAATTTACTGGAATTACTGTAAAGGTCAATTGAATTGAAGCTAAACATCATTAGTAGAGCCCAGATTTTTACAGAGTAAAAAAATTGGCAATAAAAATTCCCAAAATAATAAAATAAAACATTAGAAATATATTAGAGAATTTTTTTTTACATTATTATTAAAATTATTTTAATAGCAAGTTAAGGCCATTTCCAAGTGTTTACAATTAGAGAATGTTGTTTGTTACCACAATGCATTTAAACTGAGCTAAATATCGCTTAATACCACAACTTGTAATTTGAATATATTTAAGATAAATAATTTTGATATTAGAATGATTCCGGTCAATGATTACCGTAGTTAATTTAATTGTCATTGAGAGCATTTACAATTAATTTTAACTTAGTTAATTTTAAAATGCACATCACAGCACAAGTACCAATTTACTATGGTACCATATCATAAATTGTCACATTTATTGTGGGTTTTGTAATATTTTTAACAGATTTATGCATTTTCTCGTAAAAATGATGATTTTTTCATGTTTAGGCTAAATAAGTGTTTTATGTCATATAAATATTTTAAGGCATTTATGCATTTGTTTAGGTTTTAATGATTATCATTAATTTAGTACAGAAAATCAAAAAATCATTTGTGATCATTTATCACCAGGAAAATGAATTATGAGATTGTGAAACAGAAATCATGTTCGGTAAGGATTAAAGCACTTAAATCAGAGTAAAACTGAAAGAACACTTGATACAAGCTTAGATGTATATGTTTATATTGTAAATAGTTTTCTTGTCATCCTGAATGCTTGTATAGAAGTAAAATGATAAGTAATTTATTAATTTATAAAATGATCTTAGATAACAGAAATTAACATTACATTAACATTACAATTACCATGCAGTAATACCGTAGTAGTGAAATTAAATGTGATTCAATCAAAATAATACAAGAAAATAGCCTAAACAATGTAATTTCTGAAGCAAATTGGAAAAATTGAGATGTTCACAAAATTAAGTTTATTCAAAAAAAATGAAAAAAAATGCAATAATATTTGCATAAATGTGCAGTTGTGATTTCTACATGTTTTTAAGGTTCAAATGGCTTTAAATCATACTCTAGTAACTTTGTGATTTCCCGAGGCTCAAAAGCAAGTCTTTTCTCTGTGTTGGATAAAACTTGACCCGCCAGGTTTAAGTGAAGATGCAAAACTACATTTCGTCTTCCCAGAATACTTTGAGTCAAAAATGGCGATTACAAATGTCTTGAGAAAATGTTTTGACAACAGGGGGTAGGTATGTTATCAATTACCTACTTTAAACGTTTATGGAGATTGAAAATTATATTTTATTTATTGTTGGTTGCTGTAGCGACTTAAATAACAAGATATCATTACAACAAGGTTTAAAAAATAGTTATTTTTCTAATTAGTGTGATGCATTAATATCTGTGTTGGGTAAATTTGATTCAATTCAACTTTTATAACTTACAATTAATTTTAAAATTTCAAATTAACAGTTTAATTGCTGTAATTAATTTATTTAGACATTCAAAAGAATATACGTTTTGGTTTTTAGGCATTTTTTTGATACCGGTAATTAATGTTTTTAAATGAAATTTTGGCATGGTTTGTATATGGCCATATATCCATTTTTAATAATAAATTCATTAGTTTTACTTGATCTTTAAGATACCACAAATTTTTATAAAACAACAACAACAACAACAAGTCTAAAATCAAATTAAATACTCATTTTTTTTACTTATCTTTGATGAAAAAGTGTGATGTCAACTAAGCTTTATAATTAATTATACATCACTTCATAATTAAAAATCTTCATTGTTTTTATTGGTTTGAGTGATGCATCAATGGCCAGATGGACATTTTTAAATAATTTTAAAGGAAGCAGGATATTGCTTTTAGTTGCTTGGCAACATGAAGTCTGGTTGTGTTACAGTTAATTTGCCTCATTTTGGTAATCATAAGTTTTGGTAAGTTGGAAATTATTTTAAAGAAGAAATTTACTGAGTTTTCTAGCTCTACAGTATACTTATCATGCAGGGAATGATATAAAAAAAGAAAATGGCTTTAATTAAAATAATAAGTTAGACATTAAAGGGAATGTTAAGGATAAATTCTTCAACTTAAATTTCTCAATTTCCACCTAAAAAATAACTTCAACCTTTGTTTACTTATTGACAGGAAGTAAATTTTATATGTCTTGTACTTGAATATTAATTGGAATTCAACTGTTTGACTATGTATAGAATGAGTGAAGCAAGGCATGATGGTTGTGTATTTTCTTTATACAGTGAATCTCCTTTCATCAATTTTTTATTGTCAGTGTAATTCATTTTAACTGCTTTTTCATTAGCAATTTAAATTTTACTTTTATATTCACACACTTTGAAGCCAGTTTTAAAAGCATAAATTTTCTTTAAAAACACTTATGAAATTCCCAACTCTTTCTATTGCATCATAAAAGATCATCAATAGAAGCGTTCAGGCTCAAAAGTAGGGTAACTTATCAGTCTTTAGAAGGTTTTAAGTGAGATAACTCAAAAGCTCTTGATTTAAAAGAGCGAACAAAAAGAACGGATTATGAGAATCCGATAACAATTTGAAGGAAGAGGAAACTGCAAAATTGATGTTTTCTTAAACTTGTTATCTGTAATGATTGTTTGCTGTATTCAAATTGCATGATGGGATTTCTCGTACAAAGAAATGTTCAGATGGAATTTAAAATCTTGATGAATGACAATAATGAAAGCTGCCCCTTGTTGCATGAAATGCCTGCAATGCTACCATTCAACAGATTATTGCAGGCAAGTCTTGGTACAAGGGGCAGCTGTAAAAAGTTAAAAATCTTAATCTCTACATTTTTATAAATTTTTGCAAATCTATATGAATTTTAAAAAGCTCTTTTGCACAGAAGTCTTATAAAGTTATCAATTTACGATGTTATGCGCTTCAATCAAGCTGTAATTATAACTAATGTTTGAGTTATAAGTTATAACGCTATTTATATGAACTAGCAGAGCCAATCCCAGTGCGATTAATTATAAACCTTGTAATTTTGGCCAATCACAAACTTTGGATACCGGTGCATTTTTTTATCGACATGGTGCAACAACTAAAATTTCCAGTTTGAGTCAATACACAGCACTTTACTCGATATTTTTGCATGTTTTTAGCTGGAAATTGTTCAATTGTGCAAAAATTGTGTAAATACTGTTAAGTTCGAGGCATAAGTGAATGAATTTTTTTTGAATCGATCACTTTGTACAATGGCAGAATGTCTTCTTGATTAGTTATATCAATACGGTATATTACGATAAGACTATTTCTGTTCAAGTAATAACATACTAATGACAATATTAAAACGTCTTCGAAATAAAAAATTTCTTGAAATAAATATTCACCCGTGTTTTTAAATCGAGAAATACAATAGATCCATGCTCTTTAATTCCACTTACCTTTAATATTTCTATTTAATTAAGATTTTAAACCAAATATCCAATTGATTAAACTCTCACTCTCCCATACCACAAAAAAAGAGACGTGTTCATTTCTCTCACACACTTTTACTTCATACTCCCCACCTCTCCTCAAACATCACAAAAAAGCAAAGAAAAAAAATGTTAACTAGAAAAAAAAAATAATAAATTAAAAAAGTATCATGTCGAATTAATTTGCACGCAAGCTCGAGTTTCTCCGAACCAAGTCTCGTTCTATCCATCACCGCAGTAGATGTAATTAATGAGCAAAAATTAAACTTGTAAAAGATAAAAATTTTAAAATTAAAAAAAAAAAAAAAAAAAAAAAATACAAAAATTACATCTCTGAAATTTATGAAAAAATAAAGATGGGGGGGGGGGTAATAAGGAGGGGTAGTGAGTGGAGAAAGCGAACGCTGCAAATGAGGTTATGAATCAGTGCCAAAGCGGCTTCGTTCTGAGCTAAACGAGATAATTTGTAATTAAATGTTTCTTCGTTTCGTGTAAACTTCTTTTCTCCTCACGTGATTAGTCACACGAAAAACATGGCGTCGACTTCCGGCATTTGCTTTTGTGTAAGCAACTAATCCCCCTTGATCCCCTCGCGAATTAACTTGCAACTTAAGCCCCCTACTTCTTCTTCTCTCTCGTCTTTCCCCGTTCATAATCAACAGTGTGCACGCACTCGAACGAATCTTCTCCCAATTGGTTGCCATGGTGATCGCACTCCTCTCTTGATGAGCCCGCGCTAATCCATTTCAACTCCAACCCTTTCTTCCCCCAAATTCAATTACATCACGTGATCGATCCGAGTCGTTCATCTTCTACTACAGAACCAAGCAACTCCTATGTAATCAAATCGTGACGTGGAGCGGTGTCAAAAGGCCGATCGGGTTTCCATGTTTTGCCGCTTGGTGGCCATTTTTTCTGGGGTGGTGAGAGGGGTGCTTTGAATGAACTATTGATTTTGTTTTATTTTAATTAATTTTTTTATAAAGGGTTTTTGATATGAGATGTCACAATCACCGGTTTGAAAGAGAGGGAACAAAAAGTTGGAGAAAGAGGAAAACGAAGAGGATGAATGAATTGGAAATTTTTGTTTTGTTTTGTTTTATTTTTGTTTTTGTTTTGTTTTTTTCAAAATGGCAGTGGGTAATGAGTTTTTTTAAGCTGATATATGTGATTGTTCAACTGTATCATTGAAAACTGAATTATGGATCGTTCTTCTTGGAATTGAATTTTCTAATGCCACGGAACTTGCTTATACGCTATAAAAAGTGAAAATTGATTTTGTCTATAGTTTGACTTTCATTTGTCCATTATAGATTGTTACCAAATTAAGACCAAACAATTATCTTATCGACTTACATTGTTCCCTGAAATTGTTTCAGGCATTTCTCAATACTTTGCTAGATAATTTAATGTAAAGTTATGGCCGTCATAAGTGTGTAAATCTCGTTTTAAAACAATTTAAAAGACATTTACACACGTGCAAATATCGTTTATCTTCGTTCACAAACTTTTGGCGGCCATTTTGTCTGACTCAGATTGAGAAAATTATAAATTTACTCAAGACCGCTTAGTTGTACCAGATTCTACACGTGTGTAAATAATAAACGAACCCAACTACTGTTTTGCATTAAATTAAATGTTAAATGTAAAGCAATGGTGTAAAATTAATATTTACACTAAATTAGAGTTGAAAAATAAGCACGAGGTGTTTGGAAGTTTACACCAAAAGCAATTTCTTCTTAAATAATTTTTATGTTTTCATGTGGTAACAATGTTATAGGAATCCTTACTTTATTATAATCCAAATCAATTTATTTAATTTTCTTTTTAAATTTTTACACCAGGTAGCGCCACTCATTTTAACCACATCACCAAACTGTCAATCATCAAAATCGAAATGACCAACGGAATCCAACCACGTGACATCCCTCGATATTGACATGTTGATTTATTAACAACTACACTTGTGACGTTAATCCGACAGACGAAGCAAAGTCATCACTGATTAAAAAGTACAACTCGAGTCGCAAACCACTTAGGAATTATCACCAAGTGCGTTTCTATGCAAAGATGTCTTGAAATTTTTACTCATCGGAAAAAGAGCAGAGTTTGCGATGCGAGATATCGCCTTGAAACATTCACGAGCAGAAATTTATGGCAGGACCTGTAAAACTTTTATTACGCTCTTTCTAGCTTTACATCATGTGGTCAACAAGAGGAAAAATGCGATACCGTTATCGTCGTTTTTTTTTAAATGTGAGGATATGAAGCAACTTTGAGACTTAGGATTTTGGTTTGAAGATAGTAGGAATTTGGAAATTGTGTGACTTTGTGTTCAGTGTTTTTGGCAACTGAAGAGATGGAACAGTCAAAGTGTCAAAGTGAAGATTCAGCAAAGGTAGGAATTATTTTTATATTTGGGGTTGACTTCACTTAGTTGATGTTGATTGCATTTTGAGCCAATTATTGGAAAATTATGTAAGGGTTTGTTTATATTGATTTTAAGTTAAGATTTTTAACAGATTTTATTGTGACGACAAAGTGATTATGTCTTGAGAAAATTAAATTGCACTGCGTAGGGTTGAATGTTGTTGAAAGTTGTAAGACACTGCATATATTTTAGCTTTGTTATAATAAGTGTTGTATGCAGTAGTAGCAATGGAAAATATTACACAGAAGTGACTTTTCAGTAAATTTTTAAGGTTGTGTGGAAAAGACTTGGGATTTTTCAACGAATTATCAGCTCTGCACAAAACTTGTCTTGTGTTAACTTGTATTTCTATCATTTATTTATTGGTCTTTCTGTTGCATTGCAAACTTAGCTATGAAACTCTTTGTGACTTAAGCTTAATGATAATGATGTTGCTGCTGCTGTGTTTATTGCTAAAGGTAAAATGCTAACATGAATGCCAAACTACAGAATAATCACCACATTTCCATAATGGCAATATTTGAATTATTAAAATTTGAAAATTTTCTTGAGAAAGTACAATTACACATCTGGCATTAGATGATTTTTTTTGTGCATGTACAAGACAAATAATGTAAACAATGAACATGTTCCTGTGTGTGTAGACTTAATTTAGCAACTTTTCAAAGTTACTTTTTAGTGAAAATTTACACGTTAACAGAAGTGCGTAAATCAGTAAATTGACAGAAGAGGTGTACAATCTCAAGATATTATGTGCAAATCCTAAAACACTATATACCGTATAGCGTGCGATTCAGTAACGTTTACAAGCAGACACTTTTCAATATTTTACGAGATAATTGAATGCAAATTTAGCATTGAAATGTATTACAATTTTACACTTAAATTCGATTTAATCAAGTTCGCATGCAAAGAACCGCACATATTGGCAAAGTTCACCACCAGGCGTCAGATCACTTCATTCACACAACACCCACTCTACCTCTCACCTCTTTTTCGAACCTCTCCGCAACACCAAACGGCCTCCCGCAGTGGCCGCAGGTGGCGCTGCAGGCCTAACGACCCCAATCGACGCAATCAGGTCTCGTCATGGCAGGACAAAGAAACGAAGCGCGTTGATTGGGTGGAAACAAATGTGGTGGAACGCGCTGACCAGCACCATTGTGCGCGCGACGCGTTTCTTATTTCCCCCAGGGGGAGTGCGGGGAGGGGACATTTTTATTTATTGCCGGAACGCGCTTGTCATTGCCCTGACAGACAGACGTACGTCCAACGCTGTGGGATGACAGTGGAGGGATGGGACGGGGTGGGTGAAGGAGTAAGAATGAGTTGTAAGTGAAATGAACGCTGTGTCACGTGGTTGTTGTAGGGGGAGTCGCTTGCGATGGAATTGACGCGCATTGTCCGCGCATGCGCGTCGGTAGTAGTGGTAGTGGTGGATGGTAGGGCTAAGCGATCGATTTGATCGAGACGCCAAGATGTGAGGAGAGAGTATAAGTATTGCAGTGTTTGACTCGATGTTTCGGACACTCGGAGTAATAGTGCTTAAGGTAGCCAGCGACTACTCTGACCATACTGTATACTGACCAAACGCGGCGTGTCACTCAATAATGTTAATATGCCAAAGACTTGAACGATTAAAAGTTTACACAAGTGATGTATTAGCCCTTAGACATTTAGGTACTTTGGGGTTCCCTTCAGTACTTCAATCTTTTACCTCACTTCATCTGACAGGCTGACCCTAGTACAGTAGGCACTAAACAGCAGTACATAGCCCTATATCCATTTTGCGGGTCTCCTGAAGAATTCTACTCACAATTACTTTTCGTAATGTAGGACACTGGTAACAGTGCTTTAGCAAAAAAAAAATTAACGGGCTTCTAGTTTGGGCCCCTATAGGTATCAGCCTAGTCAGCCTTATAATACGACTCTCTAAACAGCATTGTAAGCTAGAGGAGGGTGCAAAATGATTGGCCATAGATAATTAGTAATGCCTAACACACAATGCACGTATACAGTGGAACCCGTTTATAACGTACTCGGTTATAGCGAAATTCTTTGTTAAGCCCTGTTATAACGTACCGTAACGTTTTTGTTTTACCAACTACATAAGTGTTATACTAACAAGTAAGTTATACTCGGTTATTATAACGTCAACTCGTTTATAACGTCATTTTCAAGCCGGTCCCTTGAAAAACGTTATAAACGGGTTTCACTGTAATGCAATATTAAAACAAAGATATAAAAGCTATTTTAAAAATATTCAATTACTTTTTTCCATGTTTTTAATGTTAACGTGGTCTGTTTATAATAGCTACTGTATATTAGAATTTTTTAAAATGATTTTTAGCGTAAATTTTAGTTAGAGCGTAAAAGCATGCTGTATATATTTGCAACAAGTGAAACAAGAACTCTAAGAAAGTGACACTAAACTGGCAACTAACAAATAATTATAATAATAAAAAAATTACTAAAATGTCTAAATCAAAAAATTTATGACTAACTCATGATTTTGACAAACAAAAGCTAAAAATGTAAAGAACTTGCAATTGGGTTTAGTAAGTGATGGTTATTACTGAAATTTTTTATTATTTTTTTTAAAGATTTTTACACAACAGCAGTCCAGTTATAAGAGCCAAATTTGGTCGTTCGGAACTCGATTGTAAAACACATTTTTAGAATACTATTAATATTAAACAATCCTATCTTAGCCACCAAAACAAAAAATTCTATCGGCAGAAAACAGTTGGCATCTAGAACGCCCTCTGGTTTGAGGAAATGCGAGCACCAATTATTTCACAAATGCCGCTTTCAAAAAAGCCATTTTGTACATTTAATTATAGGGTTCGGGATGATGGTGTGTCTTTGTATGTTACTTCCTTATTTTGGATTTTTTTTAAATTAGGTGAGTAAGAATTTTTATTTATTTATTTATTTATTTTTTTTAAAGGGGTATTTGGTATTTAGGGGTGGGAATTATGTGTGTTTTGGAGGTTGTGGAGTTTTGGTGGGGATTTGAGCTTTGTAATTGTCAAGTGAAAGTATGAACTGGCGTTTGTTATATTTTTTTTTAAATAAAAAGGTGAAATTGAAAAATGGAGAGAAAATGGTGTTTGATGAATATCTGAAGTAAGCTGAGATTTAAGTGAATTTTAATATTATTGGATTTTTTTTTATATAAAAGAGAAAGAAAATTTAAATATAGAAGAATTCTTAAAGATATTGAAATTTCTGCAGAAATTCATGTGAATTTTGAAATAATCTAGGAATTTTAATTGGGTTGTTTAAAGTCTATTTTATAATCAGAATAAAATCTTGTTAATATAAATCTTTATAAATTTTATGAAATTACTGAAAATCTGTATGAGTCTCAGGTAAAAATTAAAATAAATCTTCACATTTTTGGAAAGAATTCACTTAATTTAAAAAAAATTAACTAAGTCAAATTAAATTTTTCAAAATCCAATTAATGTTCACTTTTAAAAAGTGAAACTTTATGTAAATCTCTAAATTCAGTTATTTTCAAAGTAAATTTTGAGCAATATAAGAAAATCGTCTTATCACAAATCTTTAAAATTCTTATAAAATCTCTAGGATAAAATTAAATTAAACTTCAAGACTTTGAAAAAAAAAATTATAAAACTTCAAAAATCACCTAAATCAAACAAAATCCTACCAAAATCTCTTCAAATTATACTAAATCTTTCAAAATCACAACAAATCTTCATAAAATTCAAACAATTTCAACAACAAAAAAATCCCCAAAAAAATCACATGAATCATTCAAACCAATCAAAATCTCTCAAATTAAAAAAACAAACCAAAAATCTAAATTATTTCCCCCAATTCCCTCAAATCATGACAAGTGCCATTGTTATTTCGGGATATATCGGTTACAAGTGCGATGTCGGCCGATACGATAAGCGAATGTTACATCGTAAATTCACTGGCAGCGTTTTGCGGCAATCGATGGACAAAAGCCGAGCGGTTTGATCATCGTTAACATTGCGCATGCGTCGTGTCCGTTTATAATTGGTGTCGCGAGGAAACGTGAGTGAATGCGGTTTGCGCGTTCGTGGTCCCGAAGTGGGTGAAACTAGTTTTGCGACCGAATGGGAACGAGGTCGTGCGTTTGACATCGAGTTGACGACCACGTGTTTATTTATTCAATTTGAACGATAACTTACCACCACCCGCGCCATCTCGTGGTAGATTTGCATAACTTGAGTTTCCAATTATCTCTTTAAATAGATTTAGCCCAAGTTTTGAGGTATAATGTGTAATTCAGGTTAAGTTGAGTTTTTAATCAATTTTAATATTGTTTCGAAACTGTGATGTAATCAGTTTTCAATTTGGTGATTGGTTGACGAAATTTCATAAAATTGTACAGTTTTATAAAATTTCATCAACAAATCACCCAATTGAAAACTGATTATATAAAACTGATAAATTCGAAGGCAATTATAATTTGCACGTATACATATGCAATACAATGCAAGCAATCATCAATTCTAGCACAGGCAGTCCTCGGGTTACGAACAAGTTCCGTTTTTCAGCCTGTCAGTAACTCGAATTTGTATGTAATTCGGAATACTTTACCTGCATTTACATCCAACTTCAATTAGTCAAAATACAATGCACATAATAGTGAAGCGACAACAGCGTAGCTTTGTTCTGTCTTGGGCCAACGGACCACTGTAAACGGGCAGCATTTTGAGCGTTGCACAAAGTAGTTCGCCCGTTCATTAGTACGAACAGAGCAGGCTTTAGGGGGTTGCGAATGGAACCGCTGCAAAGGGTTGTCAGTTCCAAGAGCAGTTGTAGGGGGTTGTTAGGGCTGGCAGATAAAACACAAGTTCAGGGGTGTGCGACCAGTGTGTTCAAATGTCAGCTTTGGGGTAGAGGTAGGGGTGTAGAGGAGACATAATTTCAAGTTTTATCTGGTTCCAAATCTAATCCCGTCCCATCTCGAGCCTTGAGATTTTCGCAACTTTCATGTTTCTAAATCCTAAATTTCCAGATTAATGACGTTATAGGGACTTCCAAAACAAAATAATTTTATAAAAAATTATTAAAACTTGGGTTGTCAATGAGTGTAGTCTCAATTTATTGATGGAATTGGGGCTTTCAAATGCTCTCTTATATCTTATGAATTTTCTACGTGTTGTTTATGGTACGAAACGCGATGCAAATCAATATTTTGAATTACTCTTGAAAATTCTTGTTGTGAATAAATCTGTTTTGGCCTAAGGGCATGAAAGGTTTATTCAAGCAGGAATTTGATTAACTAACTCTAATTAAGAGCAATTATTCGCTTTAACGTGAGTGATATTGGCTAGGATAACATCGAAGTGGCTGTAATTTTCTATCAGTCGATGATAATGGAATTAACACTTTTGTTCTCTCGAAAGATTGCTGATTCGACTTCCGGAAACATTTAATCAATGTTGTATTTTGTTGCAAGTGACTATGAATCACACATTAGTTTTGTTTTAATTTTTGAGTACAATAATTGTTCTTGGTTTAAGATGGTTTCAAGTGCAAACCATCGTTTAGCAGCGCCAATGTGGTCATTTGTGGAACTGATAAGTACTTTGTTTAGTATTTAGTATTGAATTTAGTGGATAAGGATAAGGAAAATTCTTTCATGTGTTGCTGTTTTATAAAATAACACAGCCAATTAGGTGGTGTATCTTGATGTTTTTTGATTGACATGAACACAAATTGCTTTAGAAACAAAAGATGACCTTCTTTATAGCTATAAAGTTAAGGGTCTAAGGATGGCTTTTCTACTGTGCGCATGTCACACAAGAAGTGTCACCGAGATACACAACTTTCACTAGGCAGTGACACTGACATGAAAAATCCTTTTTGGAAAAGGGAGAAATGTGCTAATCTGTGCACATCAGTGCTTACTAATGTAAAGAAAACGTTAGAAAATTTTTCCTTTTACCGAATGATTTCTCTAATTACTAATTATAAAATCAGAAAAATTATAAATTAACAATTTTTTTTAAAATTGAGGTGTTTAAAACATATAATTTTAAGTTTTATCAATTTTTTTAATTTGATAAATTTTATTTCGAGAAATAAATGCAGCCAATTCAACCCTGTCTTTCTTAGAAACGTTAGAGGATTCCATCGTTGAAATTCAACTATTAATTTCGAAGATAATCGACAAATTCTTCTGTGGTTAAATAATCGTTTCTGTTCACTACTCGACTGACCAGTTCATTAGTCAACCGAGTAGTGAACAGAAAGGGTTATTTAACCACAGAAGAAATTTATCGATTATTTTCGAAGTTAATAGTTGAATATCAACGATGGAATCTTCTAACGTTTATAAGAAAGACAGGATTGTACTTGCTACGTGTATTTTTCGGGAGCAAGTGGCTAAAATTAATTTCTACATTCATTAGATAATGGACTGACTTATATAATGTTCATGATTACGTTTTAGTCACGTTATCATTCATAACGTGACTCAAACATTGCAGGAAAGACAACACTCAAAATAAAATGAAAATGCGAATTATAATCAATTCGACAATAAATTTATAAAACTTATTTGTTTATCAAAAACCAAACAAGAATAGATATTTAACATTAAAATAAATTTTTATAGCAATCAATTTGAAAAATTTAAAAAAAAAAAATTATAATTTATCAAATTAAAAAATATTGATAAAACTTCAAATTACGTACATTTTAAACAGCTTTTAAAGCTTAAAGAAAATATTTGATTATTTAAAATTTTTTCCCTTTTTTATAATTAGCAATTACTGTACAAATAAGCAGGTATGGTAATTTAAAATGTGTGAACAACTTTGCCAAAAAAAATTCGTTACAAAGTATGTAAATTTGTAGATTTTGCATAAAAATCGATGTATGGTAATTAAAAAAAGAATTTTTTCCAAGAATGGATAAATGGTTTTTTTCTCTATTAGAAATTTATAGGTGATGCTTGTTTTGTTTATTTTTCTCCCTAAAAATAAATATTTACGTTAAATCGAACATGTTGAATTTAAAATGCCGAATTTTAATTTTTAATCGAATTTTAGAATAGAAAAAAAATTCTATTGAAGTTGTGTGAGATGTATTTTTGTACATATGGCTGGTAATGAAAGGGTTAAAGTGGCAAGATGTGATTGAAAATGGTTGCATAACCTCTCTATTATTGCTACGTCAATAGCTCGAAACGTCATTGTCAATTATTTATACGAATAAAGCTAGAAACCTGAAGGAACTCAGCATAATCTAATTGATCAACAACTCAGTATAAATTACAAATCAATTCAGCTCCATCCATAAATACCTAATGCATTCAACAGTGACTGGAATATGCACATAGATATAACTTTAACTTTCAATATTGACTAAATGATGATTTACAGTACTTTGATCAGCAAACAGGAAGAAGTGCAACTGAAATATCAATTTCACATTCTCTGAACGCTTTCCATTTGAAACCTACAACTTGAAATGCACTGACAATTAACAAACAAAATGCACTGAGCCATTGCGAATAAATGGAACGAAGATGGTTCGTTTGATGGATGTCATTTAACATTGCTGAAAGCATGCAAAGAGTTTTTACCAGCAGCGTTCCAAAAGTGCTAATTGTGCAGTTTAAATATTTAAAACTGACTTTCACAGCAAAGTTGACAAAGTTGTTTAAAGTTTGATAAAGGCAATTTTTTTAATTAAGATTGACAGGGTAATTTTTATGGATGGTTGTTATTACAGTGAGTGCAAAAAATGTTTAAATTATACAACATGATTTTAAACTACCGTTTTAAAATATGAATGATTTCTATAATTTTTTTTTTTTAAGAACCAAATGTGATGTTTGAAACATGCTCAGATTTAAAAATAGCGGTAGCAATGCTATAGCATTGCTATAGCATTGCTACCGGTATTTTTATCGCTACAAAATGTTATTTTTATATAAGTTACAAAACTTTATTTGTGTCTAAAAACATTAAAAAATGTTTTAGTTACACATGTAAAGGCTTTATTTCTATATAATTAATTTTTTTTTTTTACCGGTACTTGAAATTTAGCATTTTTTAAGGTAACAGTAGTGGAATTACAGTAGAGAGTTTGTGCTACTCTTTGTTAAGACACCTTACACAATCCCGTTATAATGATTTTACTATGAGAAAATGATTCTATCGTAAATTTTTAAGGTAACGGGTCTCTTAAAGTAGAGTAGCACAAACTCTCTACTGCTAAAGCTAGCCATAACGATATGAAGCTAATATTCTTTCTAAAGTAATCTATCAGTAAAGAATCAGCTAAAAATTCAATTTCTGAAAATCAATTGCAGTGCCAACTCTGTTATTTGCCATTAGTATCTATTTTTTTTTAAGTGGTAAATGTTGTTGTTGGCAGACAGTAGTGCGTTTGTGCACCTTTTTTATACAATAGTAAACCAGGTAAAACTTTTTGGACTTTTGGCTAACCAGATCTGCTCTTTTGGAAAAGAACAGATTTCTATAAAATTAATATCAAACAATCATGTTGTCGATTTATATTAGTTGCATTCAAAAATACGAGTGTTGTGTTAAAAAACGAGTGTTTTAATTGGTTAAATTTCCAATTAATGATTGAAATTTGTTTAAATTTAAAAGACAGAAGATGTTAAATTATTAAATTGAAATTCAATTTTCTACACAATGAGGGTTTCTGGCCGATTTATTAGATCAACTGGATTCAATTTAATGGTGATTAAATTTTAAATTGTAGTCTTAGATATAGCTCCATCAAATCCATCAGAAACGATTTCGTTGTTCAGTGTTGGAATTACGAATTTCAAAATATTTACTTTATATTTAAATGATTTTTCAAATCCTGTTTTTATTATACAATATTAGCTGCATGTCATTACTGACGAATTATTACTATACAAAATGAACGACAAGCATTGAAATTAACAGCAACAATTCATTTCCCTTTATAATACAGGGTGATTACAAAAGTAATTGACAGTTTCAACATTGTACAATTTCTTTTGTAATTACTCTGTACATTAATCCCATTTCTGGTTCTAATCCATCACTTCCTGCAAACAGGACATTAAATTGTGTTGGTCACTTTGCAATACATTTCGAGATATTTCTACTTAAAGTTTGAATTTCAGTTCATTTCAGTTGTGAACTCTTAAGCCAAGTTTGCATGTAACTTATAGGAAGTTAAATAGGAGATAAGGATAAAACACAGGTTGATTTGTATGATAAATTTGTTTACATTTATCTCGCATTTATAAGCCGAGGTGCTTAAAAAAATTTAAAGGAACAATATAAGTCGATATGAGAGAAGTGTTTGGTTTTAATTTCATAGCAGTTCATGGTTTGTTGGTTTCGAAGAACTCTCCTTGTGAGAAGTATAGGATTATGTAGTGGTGTCTGTCAAAATCAAATGCTTTAACGAGATTTGGAGAGAATGGTCAATCGGTCTTGAAGGTCGACACCTCCAACCTATGTGGTTGTGGTTGGCCTTGTTCTTTAGCCGAGTCTTGACCAGCCATTAACGAGGCCAGTGCGGCTTTGCCCTGTGTACCAAGGTTGTTTGTGGGATGGCATTATCATTACTGCTACAAACAGTGCCACTTTCCCCTAGACGCCGATAAAGGCTGGACATCGATACATCAAGAGGTGTATTTTAAATTCAGCTGTGATGTAGGAATTGTGGTGAAACAAATATGGATGAGTCAGATTTACGTCTTTGATGAGATCATAGAACTATCAAAGAGAAGAAGAAAGTAATGGTGGAACAACACTACAAAATGTGGCTGAACTATTTCTCAATTCATTACTGAGTTTACGATATGCTGCAAAGTTAGCAATATTAATAAATGTTGTGGATTTACCAGAAATATTTTAGGCTTAATACTAGGGAATATGGGGAATATCAGCTGATACCGATTTCGATATTTTTGTGAATATCGGTCGATATCCTATACCGATATCAGAATCGGTCAAGCCCTACTTAATACTGTGTTTAAGAGTTTAATGTAAATTATTTGCTTTAAATCGATATCAATCATTTATATTTCTAATTAAAAGTCAAGCGAACTGAACTGATTTATTATTAAAAATTAATACGTTGAAAACAGTAATTAATCGTAGCCAAATGATTTTTAGACATGATAAATTTTTGTGTAAAATGAGTCTAAAAAAATGAATACCATAAAGAAAATTATGGGAATTCTGAGTTTGTAACACAAGGAAACCGTGATTGAGAGAATTTTGTTAACAATAGTTTTTTCTTTTAATTTGTGATGTTAGCAAAAAAATACCGATAATGAAAAAGATAGGGAAAACTTGAGAAATTTTAGCGAAAGGGATATCATACTAAAACATTAAAAAAATTTTTTTTTACTAAAACCGAGAGCGATAATAGCAAAGTTTTTACAATTTTAGCTTTAGCGACTACTTTTAATATCATAATTAGTTTTTTCAACATCAGAACCTATTGCTGTCTGAAATATTGTTGTTAATAATATTGTAGTGATGCCGTCTTAAAGACGTACTATAACTATGGAAACCGACTGTTAGATTTCAATATTTTACAAAATGCGTAAATGGCAAATAAGCTCAGTTCAATTTCAATTTCAATGTTAAATTTATAAATTAAATTTGGCAACTGAAACATTTCAACAACTTGAATAGAAATTCTCGCATTTCGACATTCGACTAAGCGTTCTCGGATAACTACGGAATTTAAACCCGAAAGAAGAAAAACGGGTGTAGAAAGGGTGGAGTGGTTTTGATTGCTGCGAGAATCTCTTTATAGATATGGAACGCGTTGCACAAACCGACCCCGTCGCGGTGAAAATAATCTCGCGATTTTTCTTGTGCCGGGGTCAGAAGTCGACGTCACTTTTCCACGAAGACCAAACCGAGGCACGGGTCAGTGAGAACGCGGAATCAGCAGCGAGCTTCGTGCAGTAATAACCAGAATGCAGTGCGCTTTTGCCGGCATCTCTTCATGGCAGTCGAGCATTATCAGAGATTTGAAATCCGTTTCACTGCAAGAGTTAACTGATCTACAAATACTATGGTATGAGAATGTAAAAGTAGTGTGAGTGGGTGAAGCTTACTTGTTAGTGCTTTGTCATAGTTGAGAGGCTTTCTTGCTAAACAGAAGAAGTTTATTTTAATACTGGTAGCAGATGTCATTTTTTAAAATCATTTTGTTTTGAAATTCTTTTAAATTAGTAGCCATTTTCAATGTGCACAACTCAACTGAAATTAGAAAAATCTATAAATAAAGTGCAAAAGTTAGTCATTTTCTAGGTAGAGTTAAGGCTTAAGGTCGTCATTGACTTGTCACAAAGGATGACAACACCAACAAACAACAATAAAAAGAACACAGCTAAAATATAAACCCAAAATCTGAAATATCAAATAATCACACAACCATCTAGCTACATTACAATAATACTCAATTTGTTAAATCAAATCACGTACCGGTATCGTATTTTCTCAAATAATGCTTGGGTCTCAATTAAGGCTCCTCCAAAGTTGTTAGTTAGAAACATTCAAAATGCACCTTTTTTGATTATGCCCAGAAACAAAAACTGAATCTTAAGAGTGTTTAAGCATTGTTTAAAAACAAAGATTAAAAAATCAAGATGTATGGGAAAAAATAAATTTAGCAAATTAGGTCTTCCGACAAAATACGGTAATATAACAAAACAAAATACAGCATACATACAGTATCAGCATTATCTGCTAAAACACCCATTGATAACAGACAGACAGACAGACAGACAGACAGATAGAACCAAATCATTGTAGCTTTGAATCATTATATTTAGCAACTTTATTTAACAACTTGTCTTGGGAATTCGTTACGGCTTACCAGCAATGCAACGATTCTTGCTATTGTGAGTCGCAACTTTGAATGTTGTTTTCGCAAGTTTGGATTGTTTCTGACAAAACAACAGTCAGATTCGGACTCCCATAAGTCAGCGTGTTTGACTATATCACTGAACCAAAAATCAGACCGATCAGAAACGACCGCTAATGTAAAGACATATACTATCTCTTAAAGGGATTGATAGGGAATTACCCATAATTATTTGGGCTACCCAGAAATTTGCAAACAATCTGATTATGGCTCGCTCGGTATTCAAGATGGCAAAGAAGATTACAAAGCTATTACTTTGTCATTTCTAGCTGAATAAGATTCAGATTTTTGATAACATATTCAATAGATGTTTTGAAAAGTAAAGTTGCTGCTCTGGAACACTGTAACTGTCAAATTTTTATTTGCTGTGTTGTTGCAAGATAGTTGCCATCTTGGATAACCAGGTTTAACCAGCTTTTGATTAGTAAATGTGGTTGTAACCATAGAAAACAATCAGTAAGTTGTGGAACAATGCAAGCTGCTTTATTATAATAGAAAGTAATTTTTATAGTGCTATTAGGTGTTCAAAACTAATTTCAATAATATCTCAGGATATTTTTTAAATGCAATTTAAATAATGTATTCAAAATGTCACATTAGAGGCATAATTGTAGCATTAATTAATTAATTAATGTAATTTTAATGAAACAACTACCGGTACCGTACTGTGTTTTAAATATAAAATATAAAATATAAAATATAAAAACTAAAAAATTTAATAGAGTTTTTGTGAAAACAAAACTTACCTTGAATAAAATAAACGTACCGGTAAGACATTTTTCGAATTTATAAGTTGTTGCAACCACATATACCTCGACATGCATCTGATGTTAACAATTACATGAGATAAGTTTCTTTTCTCAAGAACTCTGTATGGCTTAATCTTTGAAACAAGCATCTAGTGATAAATTCTTTTAAAATTTTATCACTAGATGTCATTGATTCTTCACTTTATCTACAATGTGTCTGATATGGCTGGAACCAATGGGGACATATAGTGCATATGTGTTACTGTACGCAATACATCTACTGAGTCTCTATAACGTGTTTATTGTACGTCACTGTTTTTTTCTCAAATTGGAATCGACATTGTATCTGATAAATCTGGAACCAAAGAGAAAAAACAAATTGAATAGATGAAAAATGGTTCATGAAGGAGCTTTCCTATATTTTACAAAAAATGTGTAAATCTGCTGTGAACTTAGCGTAAACATGATTTACATAAATGCAACTAATAAACAATGTATACAACACCAAAGGTCCAAGATTTTTGTTCTGGCAAATGGATTTTTGGATCTAGATAAGATTGCTTTGATTGAGTAACAGTTTACTCGAGTACTTTTTGGGGCACTTTGAAGTCTTAACTGACTCTTTAAGCCCATATTCGACACTTTAGACGAACAATGAAAACTTTCTTCTATGTATCGAAACCCACCATCAAATCAACTAATCAAACCAATCAATCACTCTGATGAACTTCCGGTTAACCACCAGAGACAAAACAATTACCTTTTGTCTCCAGTGTCTATTAATTACCCCGCTCGGCTCAATTAGCTCCGAAAGCGCCACCTGAGCACCGGAATTCGCGGCTCAACGTATTCTCGTCACGTGACTTTTGTTTCCTCCTCTCGGCAAATAAGTCGACGATACAATCCCACAACCTTAAGGGAACAACGCGCACCATCATTTCTTATCCCGCATTTGTATTCATTGACGTCATTCGCGCCGAAGAGCAGGAACAAGAAGAAGAAGAAGAAGAAGAGGAGGAAAAAAATTCATTTGGAACCAAATATACATTCCAAACCAATACGTGCGAATATTTGAAAATGTTGGTGTTAAGACGTTGAAAATAAAAAAAAAATTGCATGTTGGGAAAATTTTTTATATTTTTTCATTGATCTGCTCCTTCACCTACTCTTGCATGACTCGTACCCATTACCATTCGCCATTGTTAACAGTGCCACACCGTGTTCGGAATCTCAACCTTTGGCGGTCGTTAGCGAATGCGAAGAAGTGCCGCACATGTTCTACGTCTTCCTCTCCACCTTTAGGTGGGTGCCATGAAATTTTCATAACAATCAGCACATGGCCACATGAGATCTCTCTCTTTTCACTCCTCACATTACAACTCCCCCCTCACACCCCCACTTCTTCCTGCTGAAATTCTCTTTCCAAACTTGAGAAGTCAGAAAGTGCATTTTTTATAAGGGTGGGGTGTGAAATGACCAAAGGTTTTAAATAAAATATAATAAAGGTGATTTTTACTATCAAATGATCAAGGGACTTTAACATGTCAAGTTGTAAAATTTTTAACATTTAGGTACTTGTTTGTTTCAAGACTGTTTTGTTTGTTAATAACATTTTGGCATCAACCGATGCTAATTTTCAAATTGGACAGGAAAGATTATTAATGTACCTAAAAATGTGTTGCTGAAATGTCTGTTAGTTGATTAAAGTTGAAAAGCACTTGTAAAACCTATTTGCAATGCGCTTAAATTTATATTAAAAAAATTGATAATATCTAGTAAAAATCTATTGATCTTTCATTAGTTCATTTTTTCGCTACTTGAGGGCGTGCAAGATTTCAAAACCCTTGGTATGGCTGAATGCTGGTAATGATTGTTATTAAACTTCTTTAAATAGACAAAATAACAAAACAATTGCAATACTTTATTTTCAATGGTTGCGAATTACTTTTATTGACATTTGAATGCGATATTTGAAAGAAGAACCCAATCAATGACTGATTTTTCATCTTCTATTTGACTTTAGTCTATAAAACATTGTTTGTTATCTGCATTTTAGGATTTCTGACATTTGGTAGTTTATTTTGGTAGAATGAAAAGATTATTGCTGATGACAATTAAAGCTGCCCCTTGTAGCATGAATTGAGTGCAATGCATTTATTAATTTTTAATGAAAGTTTTGCAGATAATTCATGCTACAAGGGGCAGCTGAGTTTAGTGATATTAGTCATTGTAGTTTCGAAAATGCCATTCAAACGACAAATTGCAAACAACTTTTTATTTCTGATTATTTAACATTAAATTCAAAGAGGTTAAAACTATTTTACTTTATTAATTATATTTGTGATGAGTAGATTCATGTTCAACAATACACCAGTTAACTTCAACTTGATCTTAAACAAGGGTCTAAGCGTTCTTGAAAATCTTGTTGATGGGTCAAAAAAAATCTTTTCGAATCTCTACAAATCTCTGTGAGTCTTTGTAAATCTAAAATCTTTTGACAAAAAAATCACGATAAATGTTTAAAAATCTATTAAAAATCCTTGCAAATCTTCAGTAATCTTTACAAATCTCTTAAATCTCTACAAAATCTTTATAAATCGTCAAAAATCTTTGCAAATCTTTACAAAAATCTTCATAAATCTTTGACACTACTTTATAAATTTTTGAAAATACTTCATAAATCTTTAAAAAATCTTCATAAATCTCCAAAAATCTTTGCAAATCTTTACAAAAATCTTCATAAATCATTGAAAAAATCATTATAAATACCATGAATCTCTTTGATTCACTTTGACGACATTTGACTTTGTTCTTACACCCTCATAGTCTTTATGACCTCTTTGAATGGCTGTCAACAAATACCTCATTTTCAACACACACTGATCTCTGTACTTTTTCATCATAACCCAATTTATCATTCCACTGTTGCTCCCTTTCTTTTTTATCTCTCTCAACTTCCCCATTGACACTCCACAAAAAAATCATGGATTTCTTAAAAAAAAAAAAAAAAATACATACTTTCAAAGTTAGGGGTATGTGGGGGGCAAAAACCCCTCCAGAGAGGAATTGTTCTGTTAATACTAAGAAAAAAAAGCAAGTGCAAGCACTTTTCTAATTTTGGAATGAAAAAAAAAAATTTGATCAACCACCTGAGACCTGGAGTTGTCCATTCTACCCACAGCACAGCTTCCAGAGGGCAGATGGGTGCCCCTTTAATCAATAGATGCTGGTATGGGGGTTGTGTGTGGGTTTAATCTTGTTTGATTGGTCCCCCTGAGAGAGAGGAGCGTCGTAATTTGAAGAAATTGCCTTCCCGCCTTTACCATTTGTAATTAAACGACTCAAAATTCTGGAGGAAAATGTGAAGAAATGGATGTGCAAACGAGAAGATGCGAGACTCCGAGGAGCGGCCGAGGAGACAATGGCAATGATTTGTGGGATTGATTCATGAATCGAATCTAAATTAGTTTTTGGAGAGGGAGAGGGGAAATGTTGAAATTAGTTAAAAATGGGACCGCAGACGAAGAATCCACAAAGTTGGCTGAAGGTCGTTTATCCGGTGGCCACATCGATCGTTTGTGGTCTGCTGGGGTGGACAGCGCGTCATGGGATGGGACCACAGAACTCATAATGGCAAAAGAGGAGCCAGTTGTGTGGAAATGGGTGGGTGGGTGTTTGGTTTTGGGGGTGGTGGTGGGTAAGTGTGAGGTTTGTTGGGGAAGTGGTGGGGGATTTTGATTTGATTTGCAGCGTTTGGTTGTTGTGGTTTAGGAAGTTGGGAAAATTGCAATTTTGGAATTGTTAAATAAATTGGTATTGTTGAAATAAAGTTATTTTGTAATATTAGAGACTTTGCGGGAAATTGACGTGTAACGTTAACATAAATTATAAATTTCATGTTCAATAATTACTTTTGTAAGTTATTAGAGACTTTGCGGGATCATAAGCAACAATCGTTTTTATGTTTATAACTTATAATCCATTGTTAAACTTATGATTAACATTGAATTTATAATTTATGTTATAATATACGTTATATGTCAATTTTCTGCAAAGTCTCTATTATTAATATAAAGCTGATTGTTGCTTATGTTTCCACAAAGTTTCTATTAGGACTTTGCGGTAACATAAGCAACAATCAGCTTTATATTTACCATAACTAAAGCTGGATAAATGTATAAATGCATAGAAATAATAGACTTTGCGGAAAATTTACATATAACGTATATTATAACATAAATTATAAATTCAATGTTAATCATAAGTTTAACAATGAAATTTATAAGTCATAAACATAAAATCGATTGTTGCTTATGATTCCGCAAAGTCTCTATTATATGACATAAAACAGGTATTTTGTCTAAAAATGCATAAATCATTTACATCAACAGTACATAAAAATTAAGTTTTATAACAATGTGAAGTAAATTTGCAACATTCAGCTTTAACAATATAAATTATGCAACAATTTCAATTACTGATTATAACAATGCATCAAATAAAATCAACAATTTAAAAAAATATCAATATTTCTAAATATTGAAAAGTTTTTGCAATAATTCTAATTTGACAATGCAAAATGTTCAAGAAAAGAAAATAAAATAAACAAATAAATTTAAAAAAAATTGAAACGAAAGCAAAACTTATATACTTCTAAAACCTTTTTATGTTTATGCATTGTTTATGATAAAACTTTAGAAGTAAACAAGTCAGCAAAAATCCCTGCTTCCCTTAAATAATTAAATTTCACCTGCATTTTATGTCAAAATTATTAATAACATCAAATTACTCTTATTAAATTTAACTCGCAAGTAAAACTAAGTAAAAATTACAACTTCATCACGAAAACAGTTTTTGACCTATATCAAACTACTTAAGTCCTAATTTCTCGGCTAATTAAATCGCCGTCAAATCCATCACGTCAATTGCTTATTCCAATCATTTAATGATAATCGCTCGACATCGTTTCGTTGTTAATTGATTTCCAAACACAAAGCTCGTAATTGCATTATTAGTTTTCAAATTGCAATTTTTACGGTGGAGGAACATCGATTTGGAGTGATGTAACAAAGCCGACCTGAGTGATGTCGATTACCCAATCAACATCCGGTTTACAGTCTTTTTACGAGTGTCATCAAAACGGACTTCGGGCCCAATCAGTCCATTTCGAAATTAACCACTTTCTACACTGTTTTGTTTAATGCTCCAATTGGATTCAAAGGTGGAAGGTGAAGTTAACTTTGTGACCTACGGTAGTTGTGGTCAACTTTTTAAATGATTAAATAATCATCAAGAAAATAATTTTTGTGTATAAAGAGAAAATTGAAGTTTTTATTTATTTATACTGTATAAATGTTCTCAATCAAAATATTACATCATTCAATATAGTTGAACCTCAAGGGTCTAAAAAAGTGATTCGTTGTAATGGGTTTTGGTTGTATCTATTAACCCGATATAACGAAATTGTTCGCTGTACACTTTAAAAAATAAAGGTGTAAATTAGGTGCGAAAGTGAACCTTTTAAAGGTAATGTTTATACCCAAATGATCAATCTGCGTTTCAGCAAAGGTATTTTAAATGTAAAGTTACAAAATTCTACACCGTCGAGTAGTTTGATGCTTTAAGAATGTTTATTGTTTATAAAGAGGTTATTGGGATTGGTCTAATTATACACTATCTATTAGCAAATGAGGACTTAGACTGAAGGCGTTTTACCTTTAGGTTAGGAATTTTGTGGATATCTTGTCTTCGTGATCCGTAATTGACGTACGGTTAATTGCAGCAGTCAGTAATCGAAGGGTTAATTCGACGTTAATTTTACCTGAGTTTGTTATAACATAATTTTTAACAACAAATTTGGTCACACTGGGAAGTGTTTAAAAATGGAAGATATTGGACAACTTCATTATAAGTCGGTTTTCGTAATTGCAAATTCTCTAATAAACATTTCAACAATCGTTTTATGAATAAAAATTTCACAGTAAAACCTAATATTTTCAACACTGTGTCCAACCCATTAGCATTACCACCCCCTAACACCCCCAATCCCCGACATAAAACATGCACACACTCTAACTTCTCGAAAGCCCACATTTATCGTGCGCCGGGGAAGGGACGGAGAAAAAAAAAATGGCCGCGCGCCAAAAACTTAAGTCAGTGTGAAAAATGGCTCGAGACTGTTTTTTTAATTAATTCATTTTTCTTGCTGCCACGCCGCTCCGCTCGTAATCTGCTCGGCCAAGTTTTGTTTTTGTTTGCGGAGTTCGCCGAAAGGTCGCGGCCGCTTCTTCGTGGTTTGGGCGCGATAAAAGTTGGCTCCAGATCAGTTTCGGGGATCCGGGGCGAAGGAGATGAGAAAGTGAAGAGTGTGGAAAGCGTTCCTTTTGCCTGGTACTTATTTCTGCTTAATAGGCCTAATTATCCCTCCGACAGCAGCTCACTTTTATTCGGCGGGTTGTTCATTAGAAAACTAATTAGACGAGAAGAAGGGGAAATGAGAAGAGTTGTTAGAGGAAGAGGTGAAGCAAAGAGTAAACAAAAAGTGCAAATCAAACTTATCATTCACAGTGGATTAGATGCAACAATTAATTAGTTTCATAAAGACAGTGGGAGAAGATGTGGTAAACAATGCTGTGGGGTATAGGGGATGTGGGGGGAGAGAGAGAGAGATGGAACAATGGTTTTGATGTTGGTGAAACAGTTATGGATTGAAGATTTTTTTTTTTTTGTGTGTGTGTCAACAATGCATTGAGGAGTTGATTAAAAATTAAATTTTGTTTGAGTAAGGGTTGGTTGGGAAATTAAGATTTTTGTTGAATGTGAAGTGCGGAGTCTTAATGAAATAAAAGCAGGTGCTGTTTTTCAGAGTTGGGATGACGTCAGTGTTGAAGTGTTTGTTGAGTAAATAGAATGGTTGGTGCAATCAACGAGAAGTGTTTGAATAATTTTTTTTTAACTTTTGGTGGTTTGTAATTGTTGGAAATTGCATAATCCTACAACGTTTCCCACCAGAGGCGCTGCGCGCGTTATCAGTACTGTATGTTATAATAGGGTTGGACCGATTTTGAAATCGGTATCGGCAATCGGTCAATTTTTCTATTTGGATAAAATATTGAGTATCGATATTGGCCATGACGATTCCGATTTTACTCGAAAATGATTTTGGTCATGTTTTACCTTCGTTTGCATAGAAAACGCAGTATAAAGGTGATCAAAGTTTTACGTTTATAATACATTTGTTCTTAAAAATTTATTACAAGGTGTTTGTTATAACAGGGCTTAATAAGTTTGCAACATTAAATGAGTAATTAGGGTTATTGAATGTAAAAGCACAAAAACTTCTATAATGGCCACTCTTAACATTATAAAAAGAGCTGATAAAAAATTACTAAATAGATGTAATTTCCTGTCATTTTCAAGTGAATAATGAAACAAATGAGCAAAAAATATGGAAAAAATGCAAAAATATCGTCTCCAAGAATAGAAATGAAGAAAATGACAAAAGAGTAATTTAAAAAAAAAAAAGTTAAAAAATTTCAAAAATATTTTTAAATAAAAAAAAAAAAATAATAAAAGACAGGAAAAAAGAAAAAAAAAATAACAAACGATAATTTAGTCCAAATTTAAACATACCCATTTTCTCAGTAATAAATTTCAGACTCAAAAGTCGCAATCTCTTAAAATGATGATGAAGAACCAAAAAAAAAAAAAAAAAAAATCTCAACAGAGGTCGCTTTAAAAGACGACGCGAAACAGACGCCGCGAGTCGACTTTTCACAGTGCAACTTTGTACTTAAACTAGCGCTTAATAAACCCATAAATTGTGCAATTTTTCCCACTGGAGTAATTAATCACCACCATTTTTACTCTCATTTTCTTATCTCAACTCCATAATAACGGTGACCGAGCAAAATTCTCGATAAACGGATTCCATTGACACGTGACGTCATTTCGAGTTCATCATCCGGTGGCTGATCCTCATCTCCCCGTTCGGCGTTCGTCGCTCGAGGCCGGTCTCTCTCTCCCTCTCATTTTATGGTCGCTCGTATTTTACATTCCTTTTTCGGTGGGTCCAACTTATCTGGCCAGATGGAAAATGAATTTCCAAGCCAAATACTCGCCTCGAGGGCATCTTTCCAAATATGGTGATGAGCACACATTCGTTGTTCTGGCCAATTCCCCGCATTCTTTCCAACGGATATGCAGTTCCGTCAAAATTTTATCATTTTTTTTTTCTTTTTTTTTTTTTTTGAATAATTTTTCTCTCGTTTTATGATGGAAGAAAATCACTTTTATAACCGTATTTCATAAGTTTTTAAATTACTTTGGACTTTAATGCGTTTAACGGTTAAAGAATGCTCTTCAGGTTTTAAGGGAGGATGGAAATGGTCAGTGGATTTTTTTATTGTTGATGGTGGGATTGGTGATGTTTTTGCAATGTTGGAGATGTAAATTTAGATTTAAAGGTCATGTGAAGTGAAGTGGTTTATTGTTGAATATCAATCTACACGTTGAAAACAGTAATTAATCGTCGCCAAATGATTTTTAAATGTGATAAATTTTGTGGAAAATGAGCGCAAAAATTGAATGTCAAAAGAAAAGTTGCATTATGGGAAGTCTGAGTTTGTGACGCCTGGAAACTCTGCTTCAGAGAAATCCGAGATTGATATTGTAAATTACATTTTGTTGTTGATAAATGATCACAAATGACTTTTCGCGATTGTTTTTAACAAAATTTAATGTGACTAAAAATTATTTAACAACGATTAATTAATGTTTTTGATAATTGAGCAGCCATTGAATAACTTTGTAACGGTGAATCTTAGCATGTGAACAACATCGGAATTGACAATACTGTATAAAAAAAAACAAAAAAACAACGATGATTTCATAGAATTTTATAGTTGTGACTTTTTTACAGTTACAGAGATTCATAATTTATCACAAAATTTGTTGCTTTAGTGTCTCAAATCGCCGCTAGAGGAAGCGGCACACGTTTGTAAGCTACAGATTAATTTAATTCTATATATATAGTCTTTACTGCGACGACGAGTCGTTCAACCCGTTCTTAATGTAAAATCGCAGTTAGTTGTTGCTGTAAATTATTTTTAATTATCGTATAAAAGAACAGTTTTAATGACTAAATGCACACAATGTCACTAAAAAGCAAAAACTCTTCAGTTCCCTTTCCTCTATCTGCACAATCCCTCGACATGTCCGTGCACTTTACACATCAGCCGTCAATGACGTGGTTCGCGGGCGCACCTTGGATTTTGACACTGTTTCCATGGCAACCCATTCTCGTCTTATTACTGTCAGTTTTCTCTCCCCTAGATCTCTTCTTTTTTCCCGGCATTGCTCTTCGTGCAACACACATACCCACTGCAAATTACATTTTACGGTTATTGATTACTAAACATCCAAAAAATGACAGCGGCCTAATTGTATTTGAGCGACAGGTGGCGCTACGAAGCACAATAGCATTCGATGCAGTAAAAGACCAAGTGGACGAACGACAAAACAAGTCAAGATCTCGTTTAATCTGTGCTGCTGCCATCCACTTTTATTAATCTTTTAACATTTCGAGTGACACACACACAGTGCCCTCTTGTGGAGAAATTTGGAATTATTTTTTTAACAAGAAGAAATAGGGTGGGGGGGAAGGGAAAATTACATTTTACAGCGATGAAAGTGCTGATTTTTTTTTTTTTTTTTTTGTGCTGAGCTGTACAAAGATTAAATAATCCATACACGGAAATGGAATCTGCAATAAATCATATCGTGTAAAAATTAAGTGGGAAAAAATTGTGGGATGGATGAAAGAGAATAATGTTTTGTGCTGGATGAAGGTGGGAGAAATGGAGAATTGGTAGTGAGTGAAAAATGGGAATGGATTGTTGTAAAAAAAAGAGGGAATGAATGAAAAATACAAGTTAATGCAATAATGGGAAGCAATTGCGAAGAATTTGGAAATTTATTGCTGCAACAATGGAATTTCAAAAATAAACTTGGCATTGTTGACAACAATAGAATTTCAACAATAAAAAATATCCCATTGTTGCACATTGTTTTTGGTAAGTTTTTATCAGATACTAGCTGTGCCCGGCCACACGTTGCCGTGGCACATCTAGGTGGTGGCATTCCTGGTAGATGGAGTGAATTCAAAAA
>JAQFZP010000565.1:0-32250 GCA_034695745.1 Geophilus truncorum
TATAACAACCCATCATCACTCATCAGTGATTGCATTTGGTTTGTGATTGCTGGCGCCATCTATGACCTTGGTAGACAAAACTACCCAAAAGATAAGACAGCAGGTAGTTCTTCGACGGCAGGCTTAAATATCTATAACTTTGAATTTGTGTTACTTTTTGAAGTACGGGTTAAAGGTACAAGTATTTACTTATATAATTTTCGTCATTTATATTTTGTCGTTCTACGCAGATGTTTCCAAACCGTGAGCAGCCACAGCCGAGTTACCCTAATCAATCATATGGCGGTACAAGTGGGTCCAGTTTCTATCAGCAGCAGCAACAACAACAGCAATATCAACCACAACAACAGCAGTATCAACCACAACAACAGCAGTATCAACCACAACAGCAGCAGCAACCGCAACAGCAACCACAACAACCTAGTTACAACTCGGGTACAGTTTTAGACTCGTACATTAATATGTCCATTAATAATTAATATGCAAATTATTTAACACCGACACTCGCTGAAGTAATAGTTGTTACTTGTTAATTATACATTACGAAACAATTTTTTCAGCGCAAAATCCAAGTTCAAACACTGACTCTGAAGTTATGTTATGGTTTCAAGCTGTTGACGTGGATGGATCTGGTCAGATTGACGCCAAAGAATTACGCCAGGCTCTTACGAATGCAAATTGGTCGTTGTTTAGCGAAGAAGCGTGTCGTCTTATGATTGGTAAATAAATGGTTATCATAAACAACAGATCACGACTAAAATTAATAAGAATAGTTGATTTACTTAACTTTAAACCATTGTAATACAGGGCTATTTGACCACGACCAAAACAGATCCATCGATATGCAAGAGTTCCAGCAATTGTGGCATTACATTCAGCAGTGGCATCAAACATTCAACCGAGTAGATCAAAATCAATCAGGTTACATTGAACACAGCGAATTACAGCAAGGTAAAAAGATAGATAGGTATAAGACTAAAAATATGTCTTACACCGTGTTTTTGTAGCGCTCGCCTCGATGGGTTACAACTTATCCCCATCATTTATTCAGCTGGTTATTGATCGATTTGATTACTCGCGTCAAAACAAACTCACGTTAGATGCTTTTATCATGACTTGTGTGATTTTGCATCAACTGACTGAACTGTTCAAGCAAAAAGATGTTGAACGAAAAGCAGAAATTCGACTGAGTTATGACGATTATATGCAAATGGCTTTAAGTGGAATTCCTTAGACGGTAGATGTAGGAATAAATCTTTCTTTTCTAGTCAAGTCGTACCTATGAAATGCAGACTTCTATTTTACATTCCATTTTGAGAATTTTGACGAAATTTATGTTTATGAAATGTTTATTATCAGATATATAGCTAAGATTATTTAAAATAGGTGACATAAGTAAATCAAGGGATATTTTATAATTTTCAAAATATTTAATTTAAAAATAATAATTTTATTTTTGATATATTTTTGGAAAAATAAAATTGTTTGGTAAATGTGTAAGTAGTCGGTTGATTTTTTTTTTTTAAATATAGATTAAAGTTAAATTGATTTTCTCTTGAAATAATCCAATCATCTCAATAATTATTGCTACATTTACAATATTTATTTAATCTTAAGCAAAGCTTGCAGACATTTTAATAATTTCTTCATTGCTTTTCTTCATTCAAACAATTTTCATTATCGCTTAACTTAACTTTGCCGTTGGTTCTGCAAAAATATATTTATATTGAATTAGTTTAATTAACACATTGTACTATAAGTTTTAAATTAACTCTTACTTGCAAGTTTCAATATCCAGTTTACATTTGTTTGAATATTTCTTGTTGTCAGTACCACAAACGGGTTTATATATCATTGCACACATTGTTTCGCAATCATTACTTTCCACAGTTGCTTTACCTCTCACAGTTGCAACTATGGAAAATGTAATACAGAAAATATAAATTTTTTTGTGATTGAAATACAAGAAAAGAAGTAGAAAAGAAATACTGACCTGTAAATAATACAGTCAAACTGAAGATTACAATCAGCTTAAGAGAAGTCATTTTGATCTCAAGTCCAATTTTTTAGTAATGCTTCAAAATGTACAACAGTCAACTTAAATAGGTACTTGTAGGTTTCCAGGAAATCCTGTTATAAAATTTCGTTTCCATTTGTTGAACTTTGAATGCGTCAGAGCTACAAAAAACAGTAATTTGAATACTGGTACTAACAAAAAAAAAATAGTGTTGAAATCACGTTGAAATTGTGTTGAGAAGAAAAATAAATATACTCTACATCATCCTTTGCTAGGTATATTATTTCCATATAAATTGTGGAAAAATAAATCATAAATTGAAAACAAGTTTTCAACATACAGTATACATTACTTGTAAGTTACTTACTCATATTAAAAAAACATTTCTGTAACTGGGTTGAAGTATAGATTTCGAGAAATTTACATAAATTTGAACAAAAATTTACAGATTTTTTTAAAAATATTTACTTAGCCTTTCTAAGCGATTATTTTCAAGTTTATATAATTATATTTTATATTTTTCGGAATTATTGTTTATGGATTGCAGTGTGGTTAAAAAAAAAAAGCTGCTCTACAGATTATTACGTGGTTGCTCAAAACAGTTTCTGTGTTCTTAAATCTTAACTACAGTAGACGATAAACAGAATTTACTTTTAACTTTTTGGAATATTACAATACCGTAACTACTTTTTATCTATATGTGTACTTATGAGTTCAGGAACTGGAACTTGAAAAATTGAACCATTTCGTCTTTAGTGAGGTTGATGCCCAGATCCCAGTCTGTGATTTTGTGAATAAATTTGGCTCCTTGTAGGTTGATGATTTGGGTAAATGGTCTTGTGATTCACATCAATTACTGAAGGAGTTTGAGATGGCTCAACTGGGTTATAAAAGTTTCGTCTAAATGATGGTTGAAGTTGTTGATTTGTAGGTCTTTCTTTCGCAGGAAAAATTGACCGAACTTGAATATCATCATCTCTTGGCAGAATGCAAACTATGTACTCTTTTCTCTGAAATTCTCCGGGCATTACTTCTTCTTCGTTAGAGTGTAAAATAATGGGTTTAAGATTTGGGAAAAATGAAGAGAGTTTGGAAATGTGTCGAATCGTTGGATTATTTTCGGCGATTTCTTTTGGGGTCTGTTGTCGAACAGATGATAGCGATGGCTCAAATAAAACATACGGTAATGGGCATGTGAGTTTATACTAAAATAAAAAAATATAAGAATACAATCCAAGTAGAAAAGAGTGTGCGGTTGGGAGTTGAGTTATGTGACGTTTACGATTACCTTTGGTTGCAAAATTGATGTTCGATCGTGAGAATTACGATTCGCAAATGGTTTAGTAGTTGTGGGTTCCATGGTTGGTGGTGGCGGAATCTGAAGTAGTTTTATAGTACGGTATGTGGCTATAAATTAAATGCACTAGTACTATAGCATCAATTTTATTAATTACGGTACCTGATAATATACTTCCTGGTTTTTTTCAAAATTATATTTATGAGGGATCTCTACTCTGTGTTCTTCAACTGACGTTGCAAATTTAGTCTGCAGATAAATTTACAAATCGCATACCAACTTTTTAATTGAAGTATTAAATTTACCGCATCAGTTTCTCTTGAATCATCATTTGTTTCTATTGATGGCTTTTCACTAGGTGATGTTTTTAAACTAGTTTTGGTTTTAGATGTGGAACTTGAATCTCTTGAATGACCCACTGTAAAGTGTTTTAAGTTCACGGGTATTAAATTTTTTATCCCACTGGATAGATAAGTTATAGACTTACCATGATCACGATGATCAGTATTAGCTGTTGTCACTTGAGCTTTTTCATTGTCTGACTCTGGAGAATTCTCGATTTTAGATAGAAGAACGTCTTCAGCTTCTGTGTCAGATTCCACCATCTCATCAACTTCGTCACTTTCTTTAGGTATTTCTAGAGTATCCAATTCTGATTTTTGGTCATCATCAGTTGCCTCCTTTGATATTGCGCTTTCTTCTATAAGAATTTCCTCAGGCTCTGATGTCTTCTTCTCGTCATTTTCTGCTGTTTCGGTGCTTTCAGATTGTAACGCTTCCACTGATTGCGGTTTTTCTTCATTTGTCGTCTGTGGTGGGGTTTCGGCGCTTGCTGTTTCTATTTTGGACTTTTCTTCAACAATATCACTTATAGAAGACATGGGTTTTGATGATGCATTCTTCTCTTCTGGTGTCTTAGATCTTACCTCGATTTCATCAGCTTCTTTTAGGGCAACGGCATCTGATCGCTTTATTCGATGTTTAACTGTTTGAAACTCGATGCTTGACTGTAAATCTCCAATTTTATTCTCACGTATAATTTCCCATTTTTCTTTACTTAAATTTGGAGTCGGTATTTCTTCACTGATACTTTGTACTGTAAATTTCGAGTATTGATTCAATTCCATATCAGCATTAGGCAATGAATGCTGAATTATGAAACAGCAACATGTTGGAAAGAATATCAAAATGAACGTGCAGTGAAAAATAAGGTTGAAATCTGTTCATCAAATTGGGCCAAATTAGTTACTATGTATGATAATGAGTACTAAATTTCTAAACTTACAATACAATCCATGCTGAGACTTCATCTCGTCGATGGTTTGCGGTTTATGTAAAAATGAATTTCTAGCTCTTGGAAGCTGGACTTTGATATGAATTATTTGAAGGAATGTCACGAATTGGAAAACACGCCAAGGTGCCATCGGACACCGTACGTGCTGTCGTTTATTTACATTAAAAATAAACAAAAAATGCAATGTTATAAAATTTGGTTTTATTTTAGATTTTGGGAAAACTATTGACGCATTTAATTGCCTTATTCCAAACAACCTATAAAATCTAAATTTAGAATGATTGTTGATTTATAGACAAAGTACTGAAATTAAGTTTAATAATCACCTACTATGACTTGTGAGCGAATTTAATCAGTTAAATTCTACTACATTGACCAAGTTCTCATGCTAGAATTCTTACAACAGAAGGAAAGGAAGATACAAACTAACATTTTTATACATCAAATGTAACAGCTTAGACAGCATAATAAATCAAAACAAACTGCACGTTATTAAAACCAAATTGCTGATATTAGTTATTTTATTTATTTTCTGTATTTTTATCTCCAGCTCGATTGTGGAGGCGTTTTAATTCAACTTCTAAACGTGTGCAAGTGCCAAAACTGAATTGATTAATTGTTTTTCGGATCAGTATGTGTACATGCCACAATAGCTCGCAGTTTGCGAAATTACCATGACAACCTTTAGTACTGACGTGGAACAGATATCGATGTAAGATACACCCGAGAGACATCCCTGAAGGTGTTGCACGCCGCTTTCATGGAAACTCCAACTCAAAACACTCCTGCGCCATTAATGGCTCCAGTTGTGCCTTCAACAGCCGAATCAAACGTGGACAGAATAAGCGTAAACATCAACCGCTTATGGAAATATTTTTACCAAGGGTTCGGATTGCAAATATGCTCCGACTACGAAGCGGGAAAACCGAATTGCACTTGTTGCTTTGCGATGTTTGCCACCGTGCACACATCGATTTATATATCAATGGTAGCTTCCACAATATACGACTGTTTCATTCTCGACTCAAGTAAGAACATATTCTCGGCCGTTTCTATGATCGTCTTTTGGATCCAAGCTTTGGTGTGTTTAGTTCTTCTTTACAAGCGGCAAAATCAATATTCACGGTCCTTAAGCCAACTGTCACAAAACATTACTTTGAATCATAAACAGCGTGCGTGGAACGCATTACTCCTTCTAATTCTGCTACCGATTGTAATTACTGTTGTTAGTGTTGCTGTAGAGATAGCTCTGAACTACTCGCAATTAACGAACGATGCGTACCGTATTATAGCTAAGGTGATTTTCTTTGGATATTGGTACTTGTCTTCTCTGAACGAAATGACCAAGATATTATTTATTTATTTCTGCATTTTAATTGCGTATAATTTTGAATGTGTAATGGCTGATGTTGAAAGTTGTATGGTTTTGCCCATAGCGTCGAAGAACGAGAAGATGCTTCATTATCATTTTAGGTTCTACAAACTCGTGCATTGGTCTGAAGAAGTCAACAGGTTGTTCAATTTGATTTTGACTGTTTGGATTGCTGGTGATTTAGTTTACATTTGCATGATGGTACGATATTTAATGGGAAGCCCACCAGGGCTGTACTCTTCGTTGCTATCTACATTTCATAAATTTGGAGTTTTAATAGCAATTTGCGCTTATGCTTCTCGAGTGAATGAAACGGTAAATTGCGTGTAAAGAAATATTTTTACACATAATGCTTACTCACATACAAATATCGATTTTCGAAGACTAATGTGCAGAATGGCGTGCAAAATTACTTCTGACGCAGATGCAAGAAGCTGCACGGCTTAACTTGCATTTGGGTCAGTAATTTTATACGAGTGTTTGTCACTTGAAAAGTTGTGTAAATTTATTTTGGGTCTATTAGCTAGAATTTTTTGTAATGATAATTTTAGTAAGTGAATGATTTACTCTTTTCCATTTGATTTAGGCTCGTGCAACTGCAATCGCAGTAACAAAATTGACTGATTCTCAGGTTAATAATTATAATCCTCACGTAAGATATTTGTGAAAAGTAGTTTGATACAGAAAATTAATTTAAAAAACACAATTAGGTATTTAATGCGGCCGCGACCCAGTCGGAGGTGAATAACTGGAATTGCCGTATGTTCATGTACGATTTATCTCTATCCTCAGTTGGAATTAACGTTTCCGGCTTTTTTCTTATAACTAAAACAACTATTCTCACTGTAAGAATTTAATTTATCACCCAATTTCTTTAAAATCGTTAAAATGTATGCAATGAATATATTTACGTTTATTTCTATGCAGTTTATGGGAATGCTGTTATCGTACGTGATAGTTCTTCTCCGAACTGGAAACGATGGAAACACAAATTCAAGTCTTGCTCCGACGCTGGATAATCTGAATCAAACGAATCGAATGGAAAATCTTACTTTGAATCAATATACAACAATAACGTAATTGATTTCTGAATCTAAGCAAATAAAATAAATGCGACTAGTCTATGATTTTTCAATACATCTCAGACCAAATAACATGTTACTTATCTCAGGTATTTTGTACAGTAGTAGAAATGTAAAGCCTTTTTCTGTACATGTTTGTCTTTATTATGATATTTTATTTTTTATACTTTATTTTATAATAGAGTTTGTAATTTGTTTGCACATTTTAGTAAGACCTAATATTAGAGCAACCTTCAACGTGATTTTACAATTCAATTATGTAGATAATTGCATTTTTTTTAAACGCAGTTGAATAAAAACAAAATTTTGGTTTTGCTCAGATTACATATTCGTTTTTTTCTTCATCACATTTATAGTGGCATTCAATATCGAAGTTTTTGTGGTTTTTTTAAAAACAGTTTTTGATACAAAAATGTGAATAAAAACAATATTCCAAAAACTATAAAAGCTTTTTGAAAAAACAACAACAACAAGATAAATGTTAGTAATGTATTCTAATGTCGGACTGCCGAGTATTTACATGAAAGATGTGTGCTTTTATTGTTAAGGATAATCGCTTGCTTCATTAACCTGCCCAGTTCAAAATTTAATCTACTAAATTACGTATGGCAATCGATTGTTTTGTTCTTGGAGCTTTTCCTGAACGTTGCTAACACCATTAGGTTATTCGTTTATAGCTGAGCAACGTAAAGAGTTTGTCAGTACAATACGTGATGACATACATTGATAGTCAATACACACGACTAAACAAGTGAAAGAAACTTTCATCCAATGGATTCAAATAATATAATTTTAAAAATTATTCGTTTATGGAAATACTTATTAATCTGTTTCGGTTTTCAAATATCAGCTGACTGTAAAACCCCGAAGCCGATACACGTCTTTTTATTTGCAGTTACAATGACTGTTTGCGTAGTCTCCAGTGTAAGTTTATTGTATATGGCTACAGTTACAGCATTTCGTGAAATTACAGTAATCAGCATGTGCAGCCTATTTTCCAATCTGATTTACATAGTGCAATCTTTTGTGAGTATAATTTTTGTGTGGAAGAGACAGTACCAAATCTCACACGTTTTAAATCATCTTCTGCGAGATATTAAGGAAATACACTTGCGTCGTGTATGGATTTATTTGATATCATTTACAGGTTTTACGTTTCTTACACTAATTCCTTGTTTCGCGTCTGAATTGGAGTTCAGTTTTTTATCTCACGACGAAGAATTTCATTCATTAGTATTTTATTCAACCTGTTTTGGCGTTTGGTTGACAAGCGTATATTTGAACGAAATATTTAAAAATTTGTTTATTTATCTGTGCATCTTAATATCATTCAATTTTGAATCTCTCCTCATTGAAGTAAAAAGTTCTTATATCTTATCTTCATCAAGAACGAAGAGGAAGATGCTGCTTTATCATTATCAGTATTACGGAATTACTCATAAAATAAACGAAATGAATAAAATATTCGATCCGATATTGGCTGTTTGGATTGTTGGAGATATTGTTTACGTATGTTTATCACTTCGCACCCTATTTGTGAGCTTGAGTTATTTTACTTCAACAATATTATTCTCTGTTCGAGTGTTTATTGTTCTTTTGGGAATGTATTGGACCGCTGCTAAATTGAATGAAAGAGTAAATTAAATGTAACTAGCGGTTACTTAATATACCAAAATTAATATAATTTATTTGTATGTGATTCATAGGCTCGTAAAACGATAATTGCAATAACAAAATTGACAGATTCTGTGCACTGTAATTATAATCCTGAGGTACAGTAAAGAGCTAAATTTTGTCATTATTTATGTTTATAGAACTTTTAACAGGTGTTTAATGATTTAAATATGCGACAACCGACTGTTGACAATTGGAAATGCAGAATGCTGATTCAGGAACTGAGTTCAGCGTCGATTGGAATCGATGTTTCGGGTTATTTCATCATAACTAAAGGAACCATTCTCAGTGTAAGATAATCTCATTATTAAATTAGACAAATTTTCTAATGCAATTTTAAACATTTTTGTTTCAGCTTTTAGGAACGTTGTTATCGTACTTGATAATCATGTTTCAAACAAAGTAAACAGTATTCTCAAAAGTAGAGCAGAAACGTCACTCTCATTTGTAGACGTAATATCATTTTTATTAAAACAAAAGCACAAATTAAAACATTCATCTGAAAATAAGTAATGGGTTTTTTATTGTTTACATAAGTACTGTACATGTTTACATAAAACACCATTAGCGAGGAAAGTGATAAATTGCAAGTGTTACAATGAATTTGTGAATATGTCTCAATATTTTCAACAGCAACACCCATCATATAAGAAAGTGTGCAAAATGCAACAATGTATTCTAATGTCGAAGTGCCGAGTATTTATACGAAGGATGTGCTTTTATTGCTTGCATCATCTCCGCTCGTTAACCCTTAAAGCCCCAACGAAAAAAAACAACGTAAAGCCCCAAGCTGTGGATAAATATTCACAATGTAATGCATTAGTAACACAGAAGAGTACCCCTTTTTAACCCCTTTTAAACCCCTTTTAATTTGTCGTTTAGGTGAAGCCACTCTATCCTCAATACTAAATTTTCAGGGGCAGCAATCATTAATTGCTAATAATTCTATAAATAAATAATTTATTGGCATAAAAATTACAAAAGTGATTAGTTTAGTACAAAAGAGTCAAACTCCCGAAATTTGAGATTTTTAAAAAACTTTTCTCTATTTTTTAGCTCTGTACAAAGAGTGCTGTGGATATTTATTCACAAGCTGGTACTTTAAGGGTTAACCTACTCAACTCGTAACATAATCTACTAAATTACGTATGGCAATCGATTGTTTTGTTCCTGGGGCTTTTCCTGAACGTTGTTATTATCATTAAGTCATTCGTTTAGAGCTGAGCAACGTAAACATTTTGTTAGTACGTGATGGCATACATTGATACATTGTCAGTACCTAATGACATAGTCAATACACACGACTCAACAAGTGAAAGAACCTTTCATGCAATGGATTCAAATAATATAATATCCAAAATTATTCGTTTATGGAGCTACCTATATATCTGTTTCGGTTTTCAAATATCAGCTGACTGTAAAACCCCGAAGCCGATACACGTCTTTTTATTTGCAGTTACAATGACTGTTTGCGTAGTCTCCGTTGTAAGTTTATTGTATATGGCTTCAGTTACAGCGTTTGTGGAAATGACAGTAATCAGCATGTGCAGCCTATTTTGCACTGTGGTTTACATGGTGCAATCTTTTGTGAGTATAATTTTTGTGTGGAAGAGACAGTACCAAATCTCACACGTTTTAAATCAGCTTCTGCAAGATATAAAGGAAATACACATGCGTCGTGTATGGATTTATTTGATATCATTTACAGTTCTTACGTTACTTACACTAATTCCTTGCTTCGTGTCTGAATTGGGGTTCAGTCTTTTATCTCACGATGAAGAATTTCATTCATTAATATTTTATTTAATCTTTTCTGGCGTTTGGTTGACAAGCGTATATTTGAACGAAATATCGAAAATGTTGTTTATTTATATGTGCATCTTAATTTCATTCAATTTTGAATCTCTCCTCACTGAAGTAGAAAGTTCTTATATCTTATCTTCATCAAGAACGAAGAGGAAGATGCTACTTTATCATTATCAGTACTACAGAATTATTCATAAAATAAACGAAATGAATAAACTATTTGATCCGCTATTGGCTGCTTGGATTGTTGGAGATATTGTTTACGTATGTTTATCACTTCGCACCCTATTTGTGAGCTTGAATTATTTTACTTCTACAATAATGTTCTCTGCTCGAGTGTTTATTGTTCTTTTGGGAATGTATTGGTCCGCTGCTAAATTGAATGAAAAGGTAAATAAATAACTAACTTCTAAGCGGTTACTTAATACATCAATATTAATATAATTTATTTATATGTCATTCATAGGCTCGTAAAACGATAATTGCAATAACAAAATTGACAGATTCTGTGCAGTGTAATTATAATCTTGAGGTACGGTACAGTAAAGAGCTAAATTCTGTCATTATTTATGTTTATAGAACTTTTAACAGGTGTTTAATGATTTAAATACGCGACAACTGACTGTTGACAATTGGAAATGCAGAATGCTGATTCAGGAACTGACTTCAGTATCGATTGGAATCGATGTCTCGGGTTATTTCATCATAACCAAAGAAACCATTCTCAGTGTAAGATAATCTTCATCATTTAATTGGACAAAATTTCTGATGCAAATTTTAAACATTTTTTGTTTCAGCTTTTAGCAACGTTGTTTTCGTACTTGATAATTATGTTTCAAACAAAGTAAACACAGTATTCTCACAAGTAGAGCAGAAAAGTCACTCTCATTTGTACACTTAATCTCATTTTTATTAAAACAAAGGCACAAATTAAAGCATTAATCTGAAATTAATTGATGGCGTTTTTTATTGTCCACATAAGTATATGTTTACATAAACACCATTAGCGAGGAAAATGATAAATTGCAAGTGCGTTACCATGACTCTGAGTACACATCTCAATATTTGCAACAGCAACAACATCAGACAGGAGACTGTGTATTGATAACAAAATGCAACAAACAAGTTCGATTACTATTTCAGCAATGGAATCAAACGATAATACCTCCAGCTCAGAAAAAATTCATCAGTTGTGGCGAATTATATACAAATTTTACGGGTTTTCAACAACAGGAGATGAACGAAACAAGAAGCGAAAAAGAGCAAGTATTTGCCGTTTTGTTGTATTGCTTATTCTGCATACCATGACTAACGTGTCCCACTTATGTTACGTGATTAAAATAATGCAGAAGCACGGCTGTGATCTTAAAAGCATCTGTTACCTAGTCACTACAATGACTTATTGGATCCAATCTGGCATGTGCTTAATTGCATTGCAGAAAAAGAAAACTCTGTTTTCGTTCTTAAAAACACTGTTAAACAACATTCCTGAAGATTTGATAAACCGGGCTTGGAGACTTTTATTATTTTTAACTATATCTACATTTAGTTTCTTGGTGATCGGTTTTACAATAGACGTCATTACGCCACCGCTGTACTCGTATAACAAGTCATTGGTAAATGGTACGTTCAATATATCTTTGATGTACTACGTTGAACAAAACGACAGTGTACTTCGTGATGTTTTAACCACAGCACTGATATTTCTCGCTTGGCTCATACCAATCGGACTGAACGAGATAACCAAACTTTTCTTTGTTTACATTTGTGTTTTATTGACATTCAATTTCGAGGGTTTGTTAATAAAAGTGAAAAAATCAACGGTTTTGTTCACACATTTTGAAAAATCACAGCTTTTAAATTACCAACAGCAGTTCTACGTGATAACTAATTGGATTGAAGAGATCAGTAATTTATTCAATCCATTGTTAGCTGTTTGGATCTTTGGTGATGCTATTTACATTTGTTTATTGCTTCGCGTCATTTCTATCAATCATTTCTCTACTGTATTGTTTTCAATTCGACAAATAATTATCATTTGGTTGATGCACAAATATGCAGCTCGTGTGAATGAAATGGTAAATTAAGATGAAATAATTGATGTAGACGTTAAAATTTTCTGTTTATTTTAGGCTCGTAAAACTGCTATTGCTATTACGACGTTGACAGATTCTAAAGTGCATAAACGCAATTCTCAGTTGCGTGTGCCTAGATGGAGATGCCAACTATTGATGCATGATTTATCATTATCATCAGTGGGAATAAATGTATCTGGTTTTTTCGTTATAACCAAAAGAACTATTTTAACAGTAAGAAAAATATTTTTTACTTTAAATAGTTTTTTAAAATAAATGTTTCTTTTAAGCTTCTTGCAACATTAGTGACATATGCTGTAATTTTGTTTCAAACCAATGATTAATTTGAAGAGTGGTTGTAAGCGACACGGGCCGTTTTACTAACGTTCATCAGCACGGTAACGGTAACTCTGACTTGCCTACCAACGACAGAAAGTATAACTTGACCATAAAGTTAACTTGAATTACTTGTATGAATAGTTACGCAGAGAAGCACCAATGTTATAAAACTAGAAACAACATACTGTATTTTTAATTTTCTAATTACAATACCATTGTATAACCTATGGCATTCTTATTCTACTTTGCAATTTGTAATAAATTTACGAACTACTGGCAATTTATCATTTTATGAAAATTAATTATACTAATTGTTTACAACTAATGCGATAAGGTTGTTGGCTAAGCACTTTGATTTATGATTTATACGTTTAAGTGCTCATTGTGTAAATATTTTCTCTTAATAAATTAATGCAAGTGAACCAGATTATGGTTTTGACTTTCATTATACTTGTAAAACAAATTGTGTTGGGTGCAGAACCAACAATTTTCTGCAATGGAATCAAATGATGATCGCATTCAAGTAAAAATTATCAAATTGTGGAGATGCATATTTATAATTTTCGGGCTACAGATACCGCTTCAAAATGCAAACATCAAACGTGTGTGTAGTTATTACTCCGTAGTATTTTCTGCCATCTGCGTGATCAGTAATGGACTCAACGCATTTATTATTACCACTGAAGCGTTTGACAACATTACGGTAATTACAGTTTGCACTTCGATTGCAACGTACAGTTTCTTAGTGCAAAGTCTTGTGTGCTTGTTTACGTTGCAAAAACATCAACAGCAACTTTCACATCATTTAATTGAACTCTTAAAATGTATTAATAATAAGACGCACAAAACTCAGGCGTGGATTTATCAATTAGTACTTGCAACTACGATATTTATTCCTGTGATGATTTGTTTTGTCGTAGGAACATATGTATGTTCTTTACAGCTGACGAGCGGAAAATTGTCAATCTTGAAATTTTCCGCTATGTTTAGCTTTTGGTTGACGTCGGTTTCCTTAAATAGCGTATCAAAAGTGTTGTTTATTTATTTTTCTCTTTTATTTGCATTCAATTTTGATTGCCTAATGATTGATGTTGAAAATTCTGCGGATGCGTTCTCGTCATTGACAAAACAAAAGCTGCTTGATTACCATTATCAATTTTATGGGATTTCCGAAAGATTATTGGCGGTTAATGGATTGTTCAATCCACTTTTATCTGTTTGGATTGCTTGCGACTTCCTTTTTATATGCACGTCGATTAACTACGCGGCTGATAACGTCACACTTGCTTCTGAAGTAATCGGATTTAGTATTCTTACATTAATTATTTTATTGATTATGTATTTCTGCTCTGCTCGTATACATGAAAAGGTAAAGTATACGTATAAATCTGATAAACTGTAAATTGTAACTTAAATTAACTTTGTTTTTTGAAGGCTTGTGCAACATCTGTTGCTCTAACCAAGTTGACAGTTTCGCTGAAAAATAATTATTCTCCTCAGGCATGTATATTTGCCTGTGAAAAATTGACATCTTTTAATTGTTAAATTTAGGTTTTTAATTCATGTGCGAGTCAACTAGATGTAGACAATTGGACATGCCGAATGTTCATCCAAGGTTTAACTTTGACGCCAATTGGAATTAATGTCTCGGGATATTTTATTATAACCAAGACCACTATTCTCACTGTAATATTCATTTAAAATATTATTTTACTTGTAAATACATTTACTCATGTGTGTTTATTTTTAGCTTATAGGAACCCTGATAACTTACTTGGTGGTGGTGTTTCAAACGGATTGAAAATTCATCATACATACAAATTAACATAAGTTATTTTCCTTAAGCACAGTAAAATGATGGTGTGAAACAGTTTATCGCAATTTGTATTCTACGCACACATACTTTAATCAGTAAATTAATGTTATGCAGGGAAGTATATTTCACCTCAATGAAAAAACGACCGTACTTCGTTTAAATAACAAGGATATAAAAATACGAAATATAATAAAATGTTTGTTTAAATCTGAAATTTAGAAAATAAACAACATTATTTATAAAAATACAAAATTTTATGTACCAGATTCAATCAATAGTAGAGTCTTTTCAAAAGCTCACACGGTCATGAGCACAATGTACAGTAAAGTCGTTTCGCAAAATTTACGATAAAGGCTTTACGTAATGACAAATGAAAAACCAAACTCTCATCCTTCAATTTTAAGATAATGAAAAAAATTGTAAAAACAAAAATCCATTCGACGATGGAGAAAGACGAGCGTCGTAGTGAAACGAATGACAAAACTTTGCTACAAGTACACAAAAAAAAAACTGATGAATATTTTGGTTGTTTTTCTGCAACTTGCAAAGATATGGACGCAGACTCTACGTCTGAAATCTCAATCACGAATCCAATGATTGGCAGACTGAAAAAACGAGAATTGTTAGCTAAATTGGATCAGTTGCTAATGCAGCTACACGAATCCTATGACAAACTGCCGGCAAAGCAGGTAGAAAGGTAAATACGATTGATCAACTGACTTGTGAGAATAGAATAAACTGATAAAAAAAAATTTGGAAGATTTGAGACTAAAGACTAATAGATCACGATCAGTCGGACCTAAGGTACTTTTTTATTTCTAAAAACCATTGTTTTTGTTATTACGTTATTGTAATAACTCATGTGCAAAGCACTGCACACCTACATGCACACACGCATCATTACAATTTCGGAGCAACAAAAATCCACGTGTTGCCATTTTCCTACTACAAATGAGATTCTTCACAGTCTTCACCTCTACGAATCCAGCAACATATACGAAGCTGACGGCAAATTAATTCGAAGAAAAGAATCTCTGTATTATCAAACAGCGAAGCACATACGAAACATGTATCGTTCATCGACATACGCGCAAGATAAGATTTTTCGTCAAATACCTTCTCAGCCGTCTTGGCGGCAAGCACTATTACTTGATGATTCTCGAGTTTGAGAAAATGGCAAAAGTCTTTCTCGATGTCTGGGTGCGAACTAAAAATGTGTTTCCATTTCTCTTCGCGAGAAACATTCGATTCAGCGTAGTTTCCGTACTTTGTTTCGAATTTTTGCAACACGTTTTCACAGTTGAATTGTTTTTCTGGATCAAGTCCAGAAGACAAATTTATTACACGTCTCCTTGGCGATAGTTTATCTGAAAAGAGATAGCGTTTATTAGTAGTATAATATTATTATTTCTAATTGATAATGATAACTGTTTTACCGCCTGACGTTTGCACAATTTCCTGGTTAAAAGTGATCGATATTATTATAAATTTGTGAGGAAAAAACTGAATTGAATACAGTGGAACCTGTTTATAAAGTTTCTCTAGGGACCAGCTTGAGAATGACATTATAACCAAATTTACACTAACTTACGTACATCTGATACCCGCTTATAACATAATTTTTACGTTATAAACAGATACTCGGATATAGTGTATTTTTTGAATACCTGTAGTATACAATATAAACTATACACATGAGCTATTCAAAAATTAGCCCATATATGTATATATATACCATATATGTGAACTATTATTTCAAGCTGTTTTTATAAATTTTTATTTTGTAATCTCATTTTGTAAGTTTCCTACAGAACACATCAAATTAATTTTCACTTTTTCAAAACGTTATTACAAGGACCTGCCAGAAATTAGAACCTGTCAGGTATTTCTATTCCCAGATGCAATATACCGATCCAAATCATGTATAATAATAAATTAATCAGAATTTTACACAAAATATGACTACATTATTTTTGTTTTAAGATTAAGGAAAGACTGGCCAATCTATCAGTGCATTCGTATGCTTTAAAAGTGAATAACAAGGAAACCGTGAATTTTCAAAGTTAACCTCCAAGTTTGCAGATTATCCAATAAAAGCAATTAAATTTTTCCTATGAATGTGTGGCAGATCCAACACTACTAAACTTGACTCCCTGAGTGCCAGTGCTGCACCCTCGGTTGCTGACCCCTTACCATCCCAGCGCCCTAACAAATGAAGTGGGTCAGCAACGCAGACTTAAGTCAAACCACATGGAAAGACTATAAAAATGAGATAATATTAAATTAACCGATATAGTTAAACTTACTATTAGTATTAAAGAATGTTCTACAAACTCCACTGCTGACCACTCGAAACTTCATTCCACCTAAAAAATTCAATTTATTTCAGTCAATTATCCGAACATATTTATTTCTTGTTTAAAAAATAAAAATATCTTACGTACGATATAACGTCCAAATGTTACGCAGTCGTTGAAATCCACCCCTCGACATTGCTGGACACTTCTCCTTCTCCTACAGAAAAACAAACTGATGTGAGCCCTCGAATGTAATCGCAATTCAATATTGCCTCAGCTCACTTGTCAGTACGGTATCTTACAAGGAGAGCCTGCCGACCTATGGAAATGGAATTGCCAGAAAATCGATTTTGTAAAAATATCGATTCTTTTTGAATAATCGATTTTTTAAAAAAAAACTGTAGATTTTTAACTTGATTTTTTGAAAGGATTTTTTTCAAATGTGGATTTTAGTTTTTTTGAAAAATGTTTGTAACTTAGCTACTTGCGCGAACGTTGCTGAGACGTTATATCGATAAAACTAAAATCCACATTCGAAAAAATTCCTGCCAAAATCGAATATTATTTTTTATTTTTTTTTATAAAATCGATTTTTGAAAAGATTCTTGTCGAAAAAAGTCTCGACATTTTTGTCGAATAAATTCCCGCATTTTTCAAATGTCGAAAATAATTCTGTCGAAAAAAATCCGTTTTCTGAGATGGCGACTAATAGATTACGAGCAGTCGGATCTAAGGTAATTACCTTAGTAATTTGTGGTCATAGGAACGTTATCATTTTATGAAAATTAATTATACTAATTGTTTACAAATTATGTGATAAAGTTGTTGGCTGAGCAGTTTGATTTATGATTTCCACGTTTAAGTGCTCATTGTGTAAATATTTTCTCTTGATAAATTATTGCAAGTGAACCAGTAGATACCGTGTAATGGTTTTGTCTTTCATTATAAAACAATTTGTGTTGGGTGCAGAACCATCAATTTTTCTGCAATGGAATCAAATGATGATCGCATTCAAGTAAAAATTATCAAATTGTGGAGATGCATATTTATGATTTTCGGACTTCAGATACCGCATCAAAATGCAAGCATCAAGTGTGTTTGTAGTTGTTATTCCGAAGTATTTTCTGCCATCTGCGTGATCAGTTCTGCACTCTGCACATTTCTTAATACCATTGGTGCCATGGAAGGGTTTGGCAATATTACGGCAATTACAGTATGCACTTCGATTGCAACGTGGAGTTTCTTAGTGCAAAGTCTTGTGTGCTTGTTTACAATGAGAAAACGTCAACATAAACTTTTCCATCATTTAATTGAACTCTTAAACTGTATTAACAATAAGGCGTATAAAAACCGTGCGTGGATTTATCTATTATTACTTGCAACTATGATATTTATTCCTGTGATGATTTGCTTTGTCGTAGCAACATATGCATGTAGTTCACGGCTGACGAACGGAAGTTTGTCACTCTTGAAATTTTACGCTATGCTTGCCTGTTGGTTGACATCAGTTTACGTAAATAGCGTATCTAAATTGCTGTTTATTTATTTTTCCGTCTTAATTGCATTCAATTTTGAATGCTTGATGGTTGATATTAAAAATTCGGCAGATTCGTTCTCGTCATTGACAAAAAGAAAACTGCTTGATTATCATTATCGATTTTACGGAATTTCTGACCGATTATTGGCTGTTAACGAACTGTTCAATCCATTTTTAGCTGCTTGGATTGCTTGCGACTTTCTTTTCATATGCATGTCGATTAACTACGCGGCTGATAACGTCACACATGCTTCTGAAGTACTCGGATTTAGTATTCTTTCATTAATAATTTTATTGGTTATGTATTTCTACTCTGCTCGTATACATGAAAAGGTAAAATATACGTATAAATCTGATAAACTGTAAATTGTAATTTAAATTAACTTTGTTTTTTGAAGGCTTGTGAAACAGCTGTTGCTCTAACCAAGTTGACAGATTCACTGAAAAATAATTATTCTCCTCAGGCATGTACAATATATTTAAGTTACCAAATGTGTCATTTTTATAATTGTTAAATTTAGATTTTTAATTCATGTGCGAGTCAAATAGATGTAGACAATTGGAAGTGTCGAATGTTTATCCAAGGCCTGAGTTTGTCAACAACTGGAATTAATGTTTCGGGTTATTTTATTATAACCAAGAGCACTATTCTTACGGTAATTTATTTAATAATGTTATTTTATTTGAAAAATGTATTTATTGTGTTTTTATTTTTAGCTTTTGGGAACATTGATAACTTACTTGGTTGTGGTGTTTCAAACAAAGTGAAGACTCGTTTATACTTATACATTAGTTATACTTTTATAGTAAAAGTCTTTTTCCTTGAGCACAGCACGATGGTGTGAGTTGGTATATCGCAATCTGTATTCTACAAGTTGATTAAAGTTAGTAAAAAAAAAATGTTACATCTTTAAAGTTTTATGTAGCTTTTCTGCACAACAGTGTTATGCAGAGAAGTTTATTTTTCTGTAAGACGAAAACTACTTCATAACCGAGATTTAAAAGTACGAAATATTGTAAAATTTTTGTTAAAATCTGAAATCTGGAAAATAAATAATTTTATTTATAAAAATTTAGCAATCAATAAATTTTTAAGTGTTATTTCTTTAAAAGTCACATCTTAGTTCTATTTATTGTCACCTGATGGCACTGCGGCATTGCTCATTGCATCGACTATACGTGCCAGATGTTTATTTACTCGCGGTGCTCGCGAAGAAAGAAATGCAGGTGAGTTTATCATTTAACCTGGCGAATTTATTTAAAATAAATACATAATGTTATTCTTTCAGATTTAATAGTCTTAAAACACACATTTTTCTGTGAGACGCGAATCCTTAAGGACGAGCTTCATCTAAGAAGTAAAAAAAAAAAAAAAAAAATACAAAATTTTATACACCAGATTAAAAATGAGGGTCGAGTATTTTCACGTCATGATCACCAAATACAGTAAAGTCGTTTCACAAAAATTGCGGTAAAGGCTTCATGTAATGAAAACTGAAAAACCAAACTCTCATCCTTCCATTTGATGATGAAAAAAATTGTAAAAACCCATTCGACGATGGATAAAGACGAGCGACGTACTGAAGCGAATGACAAAACTTTGCTACAACAAGGAAACGAAAAAATAACTGATGAATATTTTGGTTGTTCATCTGCAACTGCAAACAAAAATATGGACGCAGACTCTTCGTCTGAAACCTCAATCACAGATCCAACAATTGGCAGACTGAAAAAACGAGAATTGTTAGCTAAATTTGTCGCTGAGAGGAAAGAGCGAGAGGAATTGGATCAGTTGGTGACGCAGCTACACGAATCCTATGGCAAACTGCTCTCAAAGCACGCAGAGGCAGAAAATACGATTGATCAACTGAGATTAGGACAAGCTACTAAAGTGGAAGATTTAAGACTAAATTACCAGCAGTCGGACTACCTAAATAATTTCCCATCATTCGCTTTTGGTCACAAGTTTTCGAATATTGTAGAAAATGAAAATGCAAGACAAAACACAGTTATACAAGGTAAAAACACGTATACAAATGAATTACTTTATAATTAAATTTTATTTTTTTATATTTCAGGTTATACATCCAATCCACGAGTGAAAAACAGTTTTTGCCAAACTGATTTTTCCTCAGAAACACTGAATGAACCGTTTTGTTGGGCTGTAGCTAATTTTCTTCTTCGTGCCAATTGTCTATCGGAACAAGTAATTGCAACTTTAACTTCACTTTTAAAAAAAAAAACTCATTCTAAATATTTACTTAATTAAGGTAAACTCATTGTATGAGTATAAGGTTGAAGGAGTCAACATGGAACCTGACGTTGCCAAACAAATGTTGTCATATATTAAGGAAACTTACAGCTCTTTAAACCACGAAGTAGAATCTCATAAAAGCCATTCCAAAGCATTAGAAAAAATCGCATTAGAAGATGTGCGAATTTCGTTGAGTAAAATCCAATCCAAATTGAGTGCCATTGAAACAAATGATAAATTACCACTGAAAAGATTGTTGCCATTTACGGATAAAAAATTGGATGTTAAAAATGTAAGTGATAATTTAAAAAAAAAATAATGAAAGTGATTGTTTGATTTTAATTACGTTTTAATTTTTAGTTTGGATTCTTGCGTGAAACCAGTAGTTATGAAAGTTTACCGACGAGCTCCACAGCGAGCAGCAACTCCCAGCCATCGGAGACTCGTGAACATTTTATCTTCGCGGATGTTGATAGTGGATGTGTGAGTTCTGACAAGAGAGAATTAAAAGACAGTGGAAATCGACAGTTTTGTAAACAATCGTCGAGTAATACTCCGAGCCATTTAATCTTGGATTTGAATCGTGAAGATGACAACAGTAATGCTGCTGTTGAAGATAACGAAGCATTATCGCGAGTAACGAAGATACCGTCCATTACTGAAACCAAGTGCAAAGAGTCACAAAAAAGTTATCCAAATCTCTGGAATTTACAAAATTTCTTAAACCTTAATGTTAATTCAGCTGAGTGCCAAAACTCTGATCTCTATAGTTCATTCCATAATGAATTTGTACCTCATGAACCGTACACAACTCCGTCTAAAAATCAAATGTCAGTTGTAGGAACGGTCACAGATTGCAGTTTGCTCAATATAAAACTGTTAGAGAAAACCGAACAGTTTCCAAAAGTTAATGATTTAAGTACCGATGTTGCCCAGTCAGATGAATTAATGCATTTATTGAATGAAATTGAAGAAAGATGTCATTTGACTGATCACAAAGTATCTAATCAAAGTCAAGAGTTGGAAGAAAAATGCAAATTGAGCAATGAAGTGGATTTAAAATCAAACTCAAATTTATTTTCTTGTACAGAGAAATTAAATTTTACTGTTGACAATCTCATGCAGAATCATGACCAATTTCAACCACAGCTTGCAGCTGCACTAAAAATTCCAGAAAATGAAATGGCTGAAATGAGCGAATCTTCAGAATTTACTGAAGGAAATATCGAAAAAGAAAGAGACTTGACTGATAATGAAAAATTAAGCGAAACTTTTAACACTGACGATGAAGATGACAACGATAGGTGAGAAAAGTTATAAATATACCATTTTTATCTTTTACATGTTAATTTAATTTTTAAAATTTTTCTTATTAGAGCTATGTTTGAAGATCTCTGTAACCAAATTCAGCAGTTGAAGTGCGAGTTGCTTGAACGACGATTGCCCATTAGCAAACCAAATTCATCATCATTGGACAAAAATGATCTCAAAAAAGAATCAGAAAATGAAATTGTATCTGACACTCCATCTTTAAATGAGGAAGATAAATTTGGGACTCCTTTGAACGAACATTTCCTTGAAACCACAGAGAAAAATTTGGAGCTTACAAACAAACATCCAAAAGTTAAAATACATCCAGAAGAGAAAACAAGTGCTACTTGCAGTCAACAGACCGGTGAAATACGATCCATTGAAAGCGGAATCAATGAAACTAAGCAGAAGAAAATGGAAAATTGTACTGCTATCGGTGTACAAGTTAAACCTTGCCATCGTGATGTCGACACACAAGTGTGGCCATCTTGCAGAAACAGTAGTACACAAATAACTGCTGATTCGGCGCAGATTTCTGACGAAAATTCAGTGCCAATTAATTCCAAGTATTACATCGTACAGCAAAAATTTCCAAATTCCACAAAACAATTACGAAAGGTCTCCAAAATACTGACAAATCACACATGCAGTTTGCATATTAACAACCAAAGGTAAACAGTTAAATTTTGATGTAAATTTTGATGTAAATTTTACTTTAAATTCATCCTTTTCAAATTTATTCTAACAGCTGCAAAATATGCTCACATTTGCTTCGGAAAGCTGAAATTATAGCTACAACAATGTTGCAAGAAATGAAAGGCCGGCCTTTAATTTCAGACAGCGGCGATGAAAGTGCAGAGGTAAGCAAAATTTATTTTTCTGACCTATAACTAACGAACAACTTATTTTCCAGATTAAAAAGATGCAGTTGGTTCGAGGACTTGACTTGGCAAATAAAATTGCAAATAGACTTAGACGCCATTCCGTCCAAATGTTGAAGTCTCTTAACTCTAGTGGCTCAGATGTATAAAATCTTAATTTTTTTTTAGCATAATCATGTTCGTGATACATGTTTAAAATGTGATTGTATTTATTTGCTAACGAAATAGCCATGCCAATATTTTTTTAAATTATATTTTTAAATACTTCAAAAAAGAAGTCTTTATGACTATCTGATTCCAGATGTAACTTTTCTTAAATTATTAAAGTGTTCCATATATTGAAACATAATATCAATAGGAGTGTGGATGTCATTCATCTTGTTTTGTAAACACGGTGGTGGGTTTGGACCAAAAGTGCCAAGAAATCCTTGAATAAATTCTTTCATGAGATCGAAGCAAATGGCAGGAATGACACACGGTTGGTACTCAATCTACAAACACAAAAGTAATAAGTTTCAACATCTTTACTAGTTTACGATTTTTTACCTCAATTAAAATTCCTTTGAAACTAGAACCCATGGAAACACTTCCAATTTTTACCAGAAAATCTTTTAACTCATAACTCTGTCCTTTTGATTCGATTCGTGTCGCTTTTTTCGGTGTGTAGATCGTGTTGAGCTTTCCCATGAGATGATCGAATAAATTATCGACAACCAAACACGTTCCCGTGTCCAATATAGCGTAAGTGGTTGCTGGGTTTTCAGTGTTATGGAGAATATTTACAGCTCTTTGTGGATCTAAAATTGATAAAGAAGAAAACACTTTTAATTCATAAATTTCTCATAATAATAATAATAAATCCTCACTTACTTATGTTAGGTACAGAATAATAAGTTTCACAATCGATGCAAAAATTGCCTGCTTTTATGCCACCTAAAGATTCAATTCTTTTCTGCAAATTTTCTACAGTTTGGGGTCCGTTTTTCCCTTCGGGTATTGGATATGATTGGACACTGTAATATACGGAATAAATTAAAAATGAGTGTTACCGTGAAATAAAAGTAGCGCAATTATGCTGCTTACATAACTACACCCATGTCAGCCTCGTAAAAAAGAATTGTCGGTTAAAGAAAATCGAATACTTCTAGAATTGATATCAGGGAAGTTTGTCAAACAGTTAGTGAGTGGCAACCTGGCAACGGTTGTTAAGCCTAACTTAAAGTGCCTGTATTTGCCACCAGCTGGCGTATGCGGATTGTAGGGCGTATGTGAAATCTTGGACGAATGATCATTCATAGGGTAGGGTCACGTTCTGTCACGGGTTTAGATCATTCGTCCAAGGTGGAATGGGTTGCGATAAAATGCATAAAAATAAAAATAAAATTTGCACGTATACAGAAATTTGTTGTAATATCATTACTCTTAACTCGTAACTACATTCGATTTGGCAATTCAGGAAAATAAAAAAAATTTTATTTTTAAATGCCAAGCAGCAAAGTCATCAGTACATTTTTCTTGAGGTCCTGAGTCAGAGTCCCTGACCATTTTCAAGATCCAGCCGAAAAATGTTTATGATAGTAAATGATGACCTCATTTTTTTCTTCTTTTATCTTATTTTTTTTTTATTTTTTTTTTTTTTTAGTCGTGAACTTTTAAACTGTTTTTTTATTTTTTATTTTTAAATACCGGTACGTTATTGAGGTAATATCTGCAAGTATGCAATTCCAGAAAATGATCATTTTCGAAACCTTCTCGTGAGACTTCGTGGAACCCCGTGATACAATGAAACCGATCTTTCAAATTATCATTCTTCGTATTTGGAGTCCTTTTTAAATATCTTCCTAAAACTGTTTTATAAAAACAAAAATAATTTACAAAAATGCTGAATTATTTTATTATGTTTTATTCTAAAGTTTACCTTTTTTTTTTTTTTAATCCAAACCGACTTGGTGAACCCTTTGCCAGAGCATCGTACGCTTCCGCAAACTCTATTTGAAAAAAAGAGTTTATAATGAAAAAACTCTTTAGTTGTAGGTAACTCTTTAGTTATACTTCACCTTCGTTACTTCCGGATAATAATACTAAATTTTTTTTCCCAATTTTCTTAGTTTTAAGGACTTTGTTCCGAAGTAAAACCGTCTTTTTCAAAGCAAACAAATCATCCGACGAAAGATATGGCTTTTTTTGAATACTAAATTCCTTCAATGTTTCGCGTTCCGGTGAACCACTCGGTTCGCACGCTCATCAATCATGTTGACAACTAACGGCCCCAAATGTATCTTGAGCTACCCATCCACCGCTCTCTTTCCATCGCTGCCGCACCCAACATCCTACTCCTTGAACTAGCTGTGAAAACATCAGATGACAGTCGAACTTCTGTTTAACGAATTTCATTATAGATTTATACGTAAAGCAACTAATTCTTTCAAGGCCAATGAATCTTCCTCTCCAAAACGACTTTTTTTAAATACTAAATTCCTACGAGTTTTGGCATTGTTATGGATCACCTTATTCGACCTAGTAATCATCTCCGAAACTAATTTTCCCAATTTTTGGGCACATTCAAAGAATACTTCATCGCTTTTAAAAGCCTTTTCCCAAGAGAAATCTTTTATTTTTATTCCTGAATTATCGCAATTATTTCATTTTTAACTTCACGAAACTGAACAGCGTGCGCTTAATTTATTATTTCAGAATACGTTGTGTCAGCATTGGGGGGCTGAGGCTGGGCAGTGCTCGCATCGAGACGTTTTTTTCTTAATTCTCTGTTTGTAGTCGTGTGGAAGCCTCGAATAATATTTAAACGCATAACTAATGCAAAATAATTGCACGCGAATATGTTTTGTGTTGATTGAAGCGCACGCAAGTTACTTCGGAGAGAACAAAAGATCTGCTTACTTAACTATACCCATCTCAGCCTCGTAAAAAAAATAGCCGTCAGTTAAAGAAAATGTAAAATATCAGAGGTGTTGGTCAAAACGTTGATTGGCATTGGTTGTTAAGCCTAATTAAAAGTTCCTCTATTTGCCACCAGCTGGCGTATGCGGATTATAAGGCGTATGTGGAATGGGTTGCGATAAAATGCAAAAAAATAAAAATAAAATGCGATTACCGCATTGCATTTGTTTTGCAAGTAGACAAAAATTTGTTGTAATTTCATTACTCCTAAATAACTCATAACTACATTCGATTTGGCAATTCAGAAAAATAAAAATTTTTATTTTTAAATGCCATGCAGCAAAGTCATCAATACATCTTTCTTGAGGTAATGAGTCAAGAGTCCCTGAGCCAGAGTCTCTGACCATTTTCAAGATCCAGCCATAAAATCTTTATGGTAGTAAATGATGACCTTCTTTTTTTCTTCTATCTTGTTGTGAACTTTTAAACTGTTTTTTATTTTTTAAATACGTTATTGAGGTAATGTCTGCAATTATGCAATTCCTCAAAATGATTATTTTCGAAACCTTCGTGGAACCCCGTGAAACTATGAAACCGATCTTTCAAATTAAAGCCCCCCCTTCCCACGCATAATAAAGATCGTCATTAAATGCATTGCCATTTGGAATAGAAAAACCTGTCAGAAGTTAGTTGTATTTTTTAATTCACCAATAGGAAATATTTTGTTCATTGGTGAATCAAAATTAAAACGAAAACCTATCAGGTCTTTTTATTCCCAAGGTGCAATATACCGATCCAAATCCAAAGTGTAATAGTAATTAGAATCTTTCATTAAATTGTCTATAAATTTAAATTATTTTTGTCTTCTTTAAGATTAAGGAAAGACTGGTTTATCTATCAGTGCAATTCCTTTGCCTTGAAAGTGAATTTTAAAAGTTAACCTGAAGTTTGCAGGTTATCCAATAACAGCTCATGTTTTACATTTTTTCTATGAATAATGTGTGACAGACCCAACACTACTAAACTAGACTGCCTGTGCTGCACCCTCAATTAGTGGGGGTCAAGTTTAGTGTGTGGCGCTAACATTAAGTCAAGCCATATAAAAAGACTGCGCCTCGTCCATTGATGGCTAAACTTTGGCCGTTAATGGACGAGACGCAGACTTAAGCTGAAAGCCATAAAAACAAACCAAAACTCATCTTTACTAAAAATTTTAAGTTGTAAAATATTTTTATTTGAACTCTGTCATATGCAAAGCAATGTACACATACATATACGGTATCATTTTAATTTCAGAGCAACGAAAGTCCACGTAATGTCATTTTACAAATTAGATTCGTCAAGTGTACGATTTTCCCCAAAATAAGTATAGCAACGTAAGCGAAGCTGACGGCAAATTAATCGTAATAAACGTATCTCTGTAGCATCAAACAGAGAAAAATCTATACGACATGATTTGGACGTACATTCTTCAACACATTCGTCGTCAAAAGCCTTCTTAGCTGTCTTGGCGGCGAGCACTATTATTTCGTGCTTCTCGAGTTTGAGAGAATGGCAAAAGTCCTTCTCGATGTCTGGGTGCGAACTAAAAATCTGTTTCCATTTCTCTTCGCGAGAAACATTCGCTTCGGTATAGTTTCCATATCTTGTTTCGAATCTTTTCAACACGTCATGACAGTTAAATTGATATTTTCGAGTTACTTCAGTATGTATTAGACGCTGCCTTGGCGAAAGTGCAACTGAAACGAGATAGCGTTGATTAGTAGTATCAGAAGTAGTATCTATACTCTAGTGACTAATGTAAGAAAAGGCGTAAAAGGTTTGTAAAATTATTATTATTTCAATTATTATTATTTCCAATTGATAACTGTATATTTTAAATTTGTGTAAAAAAAAAAAAAAACTGAAATTAATATTTAAAAAGTTAGATTTTGAAATGTGGTAGTTTATGCTATACTAGATCTCAAACAAAATAAAACCTTTTAAATATTTAGTTATTTTTTTTTTTTTTACCGTATTTCTTTATTTTTATTTCTTTATTAATTTATTTTTTTTTTTTACAAATTCCCAACACTACTAAACCAGACTGCCAGTACTGCACCCAAAGTATAGAGAACACGGCATTACATACCGTAATATATTACGGTATGTAATGCCGTATTCACTACATATATACTGTATACTTTGGATTTGGCTGCACCCTCGGTTAGTGGCTGACCCACGTGGGACCCACGTGGGTCAGCCACGCACACTAACATTAAGTCAAGCCACATAAAAAAACTGTAAAAATGAAATAAGGTTAAATTAAACGATATAGTTAAACTTACTATTAGTATTAAAGAATGTTCTACAAACTCCACTGCTGACCACGCGTAACTTCATTTCACCTAAAAAAATCAATTTATTCCAGTCAATTAACCATAAATCCAAACATATTTTCTTCTTGTCCAAAAAAAGAAAAATATCCCTATACGTACGATTTAACGTCCAAATGTTACACAGTCGTTGAAATCCACCCATCGACATTGTTGAAATACGGATGGAACCTGATTAGCACTTTTGTGGTGTTAACTTTTTATTCTTATCAGAGTATAAAAAACGGAAGTACAATTTACACTTATATACACTTTTTACACATGCACCAGTGACACCTGGTGGATTGATTTGACGTCATCATCACACACACACACCCACACACAGGTGTGTGTCATAGCCCCTTAACCCCTAAAATACCAGCTAGTGGATTAACATCCACGCAATTTCTTGGACAGCGATAAAAAATAGAAATATATTTTATTTTAAATCTCAAATTTTGGGAGTTTGACTTTTTTGTAATAAACTAATCCTTTTTGTAATTTTTATGCTAATAAATTATTTACTTATGGAATTATTAGCAATTAATGATTGCTGCCCCTGAAAATTTAGTATTGAGGGTAGAATAGCTTCACCTAAACGACAAATTAAAAGGGGTTTAAAAGGGGTTAGGGGGACGCTTCTGTGTTACTAATGCATGACATATATATATATATAGTGAATGTTTATACACTATCTTGGGGTTTTACGTTGGATTTTTTCGTTGGTACTTTAAGCAAGAATGGATAAAGGGTTTGCAATTCAGGAAAATGAAAGATTTTATTCGTAAATGCCATGCAGCAAAGTCATCAGTACATCTTTCTTGAGGTCCTGAGTCAAGAGTCCCTGAGCCAGAGTCCCTGACCATTTTCAAGATCCAGCCATAAAATGTTTATGGTAGTAAATGATGACCTCCTTTTTTTCTTCTTATATCTTTTTTTTTTTTTTTTTTTTCTAGTCGTGAACTTTTAAACTGTTTTTTATTTTTTATTTTTTATTTTTTAAATACGAAATTGAGGTAATGTCTGCAATTATGCAATTCTATAAAATGATCATTTTCGTGGAACCCCGTGAAACTATGAAACCGATCTTTCAAACTAAGGCAAAAATCTAGAAACTTATTGGTAAAACAAGATTTAGAAAAGTTTTCGGGTACTTCTATGAACACAAGAAATTTGTGTTTGACAAATATACATTTGTATATTTAATATCAGCCGTTCAACATCAACAACAACAAAATGAGTTCCAAGAATAGATCTTTGCTCGTACTAATCAACTAAATTTTTAACTGGAAATCAAAAAAGAGATTTACATTTTTATATCATTCGCCGTGATTTTAATCACTTCTCTAAAATCAAACGAAGAGATTTTTTTCTGAGAACATACATGCATGTTTTCAAAGAACTGGTCGTTAAAGAATATCATTTGCGATATTCATGGTAATTGCAATACACTAAACCTAAACCATCTTTAATTTTTTTTATTGCAAACCATTTATTTTATTTCATTACACTGCTATCCTTAAATTATCATTTAATAATATAAAATATTCGAATAAACGCAAACCGTTGTCATTTAGAGTTTAGAGACCGATTATTCCCTTACGTTCTTATAACATACATTAACGTAAAATCAATTATAAAAAACACAACGACATAACTGTAGAAATTCTAACGGTTTGTGTCTGCCCGAAAACTAGCTAATGTTTTAACCCAATACATTTTAACAAAATAATGTTCCTGCCATGACCTTATTGAACTCTTTATCAAAAACCATTTCTTCAACTTTGTCCAGTCCATCGGCCAGCCAAATATTTAGGACGACTGATCACGTGCGTTCCTGATCGTAACCACGTTCCAACAATTAAATAACTTTCCTTTTAAAAACTCCTTAAGTACAGTCTAAGAAAAATTGAGTAATCATTCAGACGAATGTAATTGAAATGGAAATTTCCACCATTACATCCTTTAGTCATGCAAATAAGATAATTCATAACAGTTTGCTTTTCGTGACCCTAAAAAAAGAATAAAAAAAATTATCAGTGATGTTAATGGGCATCCAATGGTACTAACCGGATGGATCCGAGTGCCGAGTCTGATTATAGGGTTCACGACTTAAATTTCATTTCAATGAAGATATAAAAAGACGTTAGTGACGTGGTCATCATCGCCCGCATATAAAAGACGGAGAGAGTGCTGAAAGTCCATTTGTAGTGTTCTGCTCGTTGGCAATTTGCAGTTTCAATCTGCCCTTTATGTGTGTAGATGCGTAAGAGATTTGCGATTGCGAATAGAACGGAGAAGAAATTTCTGCTCACCTGCAAACTTGTCAAGAATTTGAACTCTAGCAAAGGGAGCAGGCTTGGAAACAGTGGCAACGTCTTAGAGCTCAAAGTACTCACGCAGTTGCATCACGTACCTTGAAGGTATATTTTGGTTTATATATCTTGCATTAAGTAGATTTTACCTTATACTCTTTTAAAAAAGCGTAAGAAGATTAGAATGTCACGCTAAGTTTACAGAGAATGCTTTTTTCCGGTTGTGTTTTGTACTCGAATATACTGTAGAAATGTGGTTTCAAAATGTGTTGTTTATTAATAAACAACACATTTTGAAACCACATTTCTATTTCTTATTTTCAAATAACTAATTTCAAATTAGTTATTTGAAAATAGGAAATAGAAATCTAACATTGCGTAATTTTAGAAAAAATCTCCAGTTTATTCAGTTTCTATGCAAAGCTGCTTGTAAATGTAAATTATTTTTTATGACGTTAATTATATATAATCGAGCAGCAATTTAAAAATTCTTTAATTTAAAGTTTATTCATTGAAACAGTGCCAAAGAATGAGTCTTTAATAGTTTAATTTAATAAAATAGATTGATTTCTAAAGTAAGTTTTATTTATATATATTTTTAAAATTTTTGTTTTTAGATTCTTTCTTGTACTAGAAAACTCTTCGCTCACGAAGATACATTCAATATTCACTCACATCATATCATTTCAAGGACTAATCAGCACTTATCAACCGTTATCAATCCCTTCTACAGTATAAAAATGCAAGGAAACGCAAAAACTCAAACCGTAATCGCTCAAGATGTGTTGGAGAATCAAAGGTTAAATGAGATTTTATTTTTTTTAAATGAATTTCAAACAAATTTTAGCAGAAAAAAAAATTATCAGTTAAATAAAATAAAATCGAATTTTAATTCTGTTGAATTAATTAAATAACGTAACCACGAGAATTTTATGCAGAACTAACTTTGGTAAAATATAATTTCAGTGATAAATCGCAATCTCTTGGAGCTCGACCCAAAGAATTATTGAACGGCATGCGTAAGATGTGTGAGGCTGAGATGAAGAAGCAGGATAAGATGGAGGATAAGAATAATGTTTGGGGAGAATTCAAAAATCGTCAAACCTTTAACGAAATCCACCTTTATTAAATGATTTAGTTTTAAAAACATGTAAAATCGTCATATAAATGATTGGATAAAATATAATGTATTAGAAATAAATAAATACATAAATGTAATTCACAAGCATTTAAATTTGTAAAATTTTAATAAATGGAATAGAAGTGAAATTGATGCATATTTTACTAATCACGTGACACCGTTTTTAAAATTTTTTTTACAGGGCCCCTGTAATAGTAAAAAATTTTGCGCTTATTGCCAAGATCTTTTCCATGGTGAAACCATGGAATAACCAGGTGAAACCTTTACCCTTTACCGTAATTTAACAAACTGCAGCAAGCATGCATCACGTGATCGTCAAGTGCTCGTCTTCCAGTCTGCGCTTAATCATTAATTATCAATAATGATGCTAGTTCCGTAGTGAAACGAATTATCAAAATTGAACTGCAGCGGAATCACGATGAGCAGAATACGATACGAGACGATCACGTGACGCGTGCTTGCCATTTGTCCGCATGGCGTCGGATTCTGA
>JAQFZP010000566.1:0-32246 GCA_034695745.1 Geophilus truncorum
ATATCGCATGCATAGGTCCAGCTCTGATAGATTAGTAGATGTGAGCAAAAAATGAAAAACTGACCAAATGGTAAGTGGTAAATGGTAAAAAAAAGTTTGTCCATATGTTTCGGCCACCCCCAACTGCCAGTTTCGCCGCCCCTACAATTTGGCATCGTAAGAGATCGCTTCGGTCGATTCAGCCCAGGATCGGCTGTTCCCAGTAGGTATCTAACTTAAAAGCCATTGCGCCCCTTTAGACTTGCGCCCATTTTTTACACAGGAAATGGAATTTTCAGGTCAAAAAATTTCATCTCACAATCAAAATCGAGTGAAGATCTAACAAGGAGTAAATTTACTCACATTATTTCTTCACTTTATATTCACAGTTTATCGGTACCGTAGTAAAAACATGCAATATACAATCCATCCTCAAGTGTTGTAACTTATAAATTGGGATCAATTTGTCAAACAATATTTCTGTAGGTTTCCAATAACTGGCAACTGCCACGCTTCATGCATACCCCAAAAGGAATACACAACAAATTTTCTTTTTTTCAAAGTTTAATCGGGACAATAGAAAACAAGGGAAAGAAAAAAACAAAACAAATATTTTACCTGTACATTAAATGAAAAAAATTTATAGTATTATTTTTTGTATATTTATTCTTTTTTTTTTTTTTTTGGAATAATTTTTTTTCACATTAAAGTTCAGTCTTGTATTGAGATTTCACTCTCTGAAAGAACCAGACTAGAAACGCATTTGTACACTTTTCTTCATATTTGAACAATCAGAGTTAAATTTGTATTTGTCCATTAACGCTGCACTTAATTATTGCTGTTAAACAAGTCATCCTTCAAATTCTGCTCGTGTTAAAACAAGAAAAACATACTTCGAGCCGCACAAAACCAACAGTCTTATATTATCGGCAGTCTGTGCTGTAGTGTATCAACAAGCAACGTCACGCAGGTGAGGTTTTACTTGCTGCTGCTCGGCGCCTGGGTCGTCTCGGAGGCGGACGCCGGGTCTGTAGTTGTTATTTGCCATCAAAAGTCAGTGAGTCCGGGCTTCCGTATCCGCTGGACCCGTCGTCGTTGACTACTGGTGGTAAATTCTGCGTCTGGCGTTTGATGTGAGCTATGCTATTGTAGTTGTACGGCATGTTTGCAAATACCATCCGTTCTTCATAATCGTATTCGCAAAGTATTTTGTTTTCGCACAAGTAGAATCGATCGCCCACGCAAAACCTGAAAAAAAAATATAAATTAAAGTGGTAGTGTCATGACAATTTTTATTTTTTGAAATTTTTATGAAAATCGAACATTCACCAACATTTAAAAAAACCCATAAAAATTTTTTTTGTTGAAATATCATGTTTTAAGCAATAATTTCATGTTTCAAAATTGTAGCAGGCAAAACGAAATTTGAACAGGTCTGAGAAGTCATAACGAAATAATGGGAGGTTGAGACTAATCCTATGCCTCGCATCTTTTTTTAAGGGAATTAAGGGAATGCAGATTCCCTTAATTCCAACTTATTACGTCACGACCCAGAATGAAGTCGAGACCAAAAAAAAAATGTTAAATAAATTTCTGCAAAATATTAAATTTCTTGAATTACATTTTTTTTACATGATATTTTACAAAGAAGAAAAAAAGTTGTGACATTATCACTATCAAAATAATTTACTGGTAACCCTAAAACCATTGAAATTATTTCTCCGCATTAATTTCAAAGAAGTGTTCTCACCTGTGATTACACTGTTGGCACGCAAAACACTCTAGGTGATAAACGTTGCCCCGGGCTCGCATCACCATTTCAAACGCTGGTATCATTTTGGAGCAGGCGGAACAGTAACCCGTCGTCCCAAACAACCTGCCAATGAGAGGAGCAAAATAAAGAATTCAAGATTAGTCTCGTGAGCCAATTGGATTTTTATTGAGCTTCAAAGGCCTACTAATTTTATTGTTTCATATCCATTACGCAGACCCAGTCTCACAAAAGCCATCGAACGTCTGGGGTTTTGGACCTATAATGTTGTTTGTGCAATGGATCTACTCTCTACTATATTGAAGTTGCCCAATTTTTTTTTCTTTCTTTTCAAATTGGTTTTGTAAGAACACAACTTTAATTCAATACTCAAAGTCGCTACAATGGGCTCGAGTGTGCAACGCGGAGTGGCAACTTTAAAAGCCTTCACCTAGTTTACTCTTACAAGTTCGTTTGTGGTTGACCACATCGTCAATTTAGTTATTGGCTTCTTTTATTTCTCCTCAAACTGACTGAAAGAGAAAAGGTAATTGCTAAGGAAATAAAATTAAGGATTGGTCACTTCGTGGCAGTAATTGGAATCATTCATCAAGTAATCAATCTCGAGTTAATTGGGAATTTGATAAAATATTTTTGGAACGTAATTTCATTCACATTGATATTGAATTAATTCCAGAACCATTTTAAGTAAAACCAATTCTAAGTATTTTTTTTAAATCCCACAACAATATACAAAAAATTAAGTATTTTTTCTGCACTGGGCAATTGTCCAATTTCATTTTGACATCTATTGGTTTGCTTAGTCCCTTCTAAATAGGATAATGTCCCCAACCTACACCCAAAAAAATCATCATCAAGTTTCAGTCGGTTCAATCCCACTCAATCAGATACAACCATTTTTCCCCTCTGACAGAAAAAACGAAATGAAGTTGATTACCCAGTTGACATCGAAGCACAAATGGCAAATTAATTCACACATTAGCCTAAATCCATGAATCCAACATCTAAAAAAAAAAAACCAGTTGCTTATTGTTACGTATACAATAAGCCAGTAAAGATGATGGTGTAATCTAGGAAAAACTAAAAAAAAAAAAAGAGGGGAAAAAAAAGATGAATGAGAGAAGGAATCTTCGTCGGAGCGGACTGAATATTGGCAGATGCCAAACAAGATGATCGTCCAACTATTTTTTTTTTCTTTTACTTCTTCTTGCTTCAATTATCCTTGGGGAAGAGGCAGCCATATTTCATGGCTCAATTTGATGTAATTCCACCACCAAATGGCCTCTCTCTCAGTTGCTGATACAATCACGGAATATAATTGGATGGCGACTTGGAAACTCTTAAATGCCCTCCGATGAATTGTTTGCCCTCGCCTGACTGACAGGCCGGGGGAAGATGGGAAAAGCAAACGCACGCGCCACCGCCATTTTTAACAAGTGCACTCAGACATCCAATGGGCATTTGGGGATTTGGGCCGGCGCAGCGACAACCCCAGCACCAGTCCCTGCACCGACTCACTCCGGCGCGAGCGCTAGTGCTAGTGCCAGCCGACCGCGCGTGTCATTACGATCGATGATAAGGCGAAGCCAAGGCATGATGGGAAACGGCAAAGATTGCAAAAAGGGAATTGGGAAAAGGCCGGGCGGAAAGGGAAAGTTTCCAGGGACCAAACATAAATATAAAAATATAAGTGAAAAAAAAGAGGGAGAAAAATATTAGAGAAAATGGTAAATCAGAGTCAATTTGGAATTTTAGTACATGCTGTTTGCCACCTGATGGCGCTCCGCGCTGCACCTGTGATTTAATACACTGGCAATAAAAAGATCAAAGTAAATTTGTGAATTTTCTAAAGTTCATTTATAAGACTCGAATGTACTTCAGATACTGTACACCAAAAAGACTACGGCCCGTATGGGAATAACGAAGATACAAATTTGCTTTAAAGTCGTTTCAGTCTACAGAAAATTTTAATTTTGCATGGAAATTGAATTAAATGTGTGGCCATGTTCAAAATTAGTGAAACTAGTGGCAATTTTCCAAAATTTTATAAAATTAAAAATTTGATTTTTATAACAATGAAAATTTTTATAAATTTTTTTTAAGTAAAAAGAAAAGCAATCAATTTCATACTTCATTCTATAATTGGATCTATCAAAGGTTCAATTTACTGCAATCGCCAATATCAAGAGAAGGATGTAACAAGGGTTGATTATCGACCTGAACGTGCATCACCAAACACATCACATCCAGCGCAATTTGATAGAGATCACAATTTTATTGCCTCTACTCATGAGCAGCACGTGTTAAACAACAGTCATCATTGAAAATCCAATTATAGCGATAAAAGACAAATTTCTTATCTTTTAACTTTTTTCTTCCCTTAGTTCTTTTTTATTTTTTCCAAGGGAACTGCGGTACGTTCTAAATCTAAAAGTAATAAATATTTCCAACTAACGAGTTACACGCGCGTCGTATTCATCTCTGTAATATGGAAAATGAGAAATATCGCCAAATTAAACAAGTTAAATTAGGCTTAACTTGAAAGACAGCGAGGGTGGTTAATTAGCCTCGTATTTTTTTCCCCTCCCTCAAGGGGTCGTATAAAACCAGAGACTAAAAATAAAGCACAAAAAAGATCAAATAAAAAACTTCCCTTAGGGATGTGCTTCGTTATAATGAGTTTGTGTTTTTTCGAATCCAACTTCGGCTAAGCGAGGGTCCAACAGGTGCGTTGGGGTTAAACTCCATCCACCAATCACCGAGCAATAGAAGGCTCGTGAGTTTAGGCGTCGAAGAGGGATGATCCGGTGCGGGGGAAATGCTAGAAACAAATCCCCACAGACCTTTTCCTTCCCAGCCGGTCCTCAAGCCACTAAATTTTTTTTCACCCCTTTGCCCGCTAGGGGACGCTTTTCTACGGGAGAACGCTTTCCCCCGACAGCGTTTTCTGAGACAGACGACTTGCTCGACCCATTTATTGTAACAACAGCATGACAATGAAGTGGGTGAGGGAGTCGGGAATAAAAAAAGGGCTTTAAAAAGGAAAAACAGGGGAGTGAAAAAAAGGGGGAATAAAAATGTTTTTATTTAGTGAAGAAAAAAAATCTTTTATTTTTATATTTTAAAATTTTCAGATTAGTCCGATTTTATCATTGCATTGAAAATTTTAATGATTAAATTAAATTTATTTTTTGCCAATAAAAATTCCGGTTTCAAAAATGAGAACGTTTAATTTTTAATCAATTACCTCTTAAGTGAAATCAACCATGTTATACGGAATTAATATAATAAAATAAAAAAGAAAAGGAAAAAAAAAAAGTTTGCCTTGTCACGTAATGAGAATATTTTGGGTCAAATCCAGAACCAGAAAATCAATTCAATGTGAACGAAGGGAAAAAGTCAAAAAGTTGAGAATTTCTTTCTCATGACCATTAAAATACTTCACCATAGATATAAAACAATAGTTTAGCTAAAATAAATAGTTTCTTACCTGAGGTAGTCCCTTTTGCAAAGGATGAGGTTAGCTTTGGTGAAGAGTGTCGAACCGACTTCTCCGAGTCGGCAATCACAGCACGCGCACTTGAGACAGTCTTCGTGCCAGAATAGGTCTAATGCCTTGAGCATATACCGGTCACCGATTCGTTTCTTGCAACCAGCACATTCGTGTTGGGATCCGTTACCAGGCGAACTGCTGGGTTTTTGTGTTTCCGGCTTTACGTCCATAGTCATGGCTGCTACAACGATCAAAAAAAAAAAAAGAAGCAAAGATGAGAAAAAAAATCTCTACATATAAAAAAATTAATCCAATTATACACCCCAACTTTAAGTCTCATAAACTTTAATAAAATTAATTGGAAATTCAATTATGAAAAATACCTTAGAAATTTTCAATTCATTTTTTTTTTTAAGAAACTAAAACGTCTTACAGAAAGGAGAAAAAATTCCATTAAAAACGCGACCACGTACATAAACCTTCCACATAACTTTGTAATAGACTTATTTAAAAAATTCGCAGTTATTATTAACCCAGAGCAAAGCTGAGATTGGTGCTGAAAGGCGTCTTTTCCGCAATACGAAGTGCGCTGCAGCGCTGCCTCCCACTCAGCATGAGCAGGAGCAGCAATAGCAAACGGAACTGGCCGTCTGTCCAAATTGATCAAGTCAAATTGATGAAGAGGGAAGAGGCACGAGGCTATTTTGCGTCGTATGAGACTGCAGGCAAATTGGCCATCAGGCCGTTAAAATTGGCTGCTGCATTCGGGTTAGCCGCTCCGACCGAACAAAAGCACTTCATAACATCCAATAGCGGGCATATTTGTTTTCATTTGTTCCTCACACGCGTGTTTGATTGTTGGCAAACTCGCTCGCATCTCGGGCCGATCGATTGTTGAGGAGAAGAAAAGAAAAGGGATGAGCCGCCGAAGGGAACGCGCCACGGATTCGACAACTCCACCACCCCCACACATGCCTACATGGTCTGTCGTTCAATTTCCAAAGTTTACGCGCAACCGCCAGGCGGCGGCAAGCGAGAGATGATCGGTGGGAGCGACTTCATTAAACTATGACGGAACGGCGTCGTGAGAGGGATCCACAAACAGATCAAAGATGGCTCCTCAAACAGAACGACGCCCGCAAAGCAAGCAAAGTAACAAATTTACGATCCATTGCTGCACACTCGAGCCGAAAAAAGACGCGCTAATAAATTGATTGACTCGACTTTAGTGCTCGTGTCAATAAAAACTCGAGTATTTAGCAATTGACACCTTCGCAAGTTGCCGGTTAATAATGTTCCGACGGTAAGAACAAAGTGTGATGTTTTTACTTGTTTTGCTCTGTTTGCTCTAGGCTTGGCTTTCGCTTTTTACTTTCAGTGTGTTGAACGAGAAAATTGAAAACTTTTCTTTAGGCATTGTAATGCCGACAAGGGATTTAAAAAAGCACTTAAACAAGTAAATTACAAACCAAATACTTTTAAAATTAGTAGTTGTTTGTATCGTACTATGTACTTTTAAAGCTTCGAGTCGAAAGAGCAAGGCATTAAAAGCTGCAATTCACATGGGAAACCGTGAACTGGGGAGAGAAAAAAAATCACGGATGGGTGACATTTCTAAGTGATTGTTTTGGATGCGAAAATGTAAAATTTTACTCTCAAGTTTCTAGAGTAATCCTGCAACTTTTTCTCATTAAAAATAATGACAAAAAGTAAAATTGTTTGTTTTTTTTTCTTGCTGCTATACTATTCGGAGCGGTCATTCAGAGCACTTCTAGTTATGACAATCGTTTAAAATTTTCTGGACATGGGGCTTAATGACCACAATCGGTGTCTCCAAAATTTGAATGTCGCAGCAAAACTGGAAAACTTTTATAACAGTGCTCTGAATGGAGAATAAGTGAGAAAAATATCGTGCATTGCACTGAAGCTCAAATGCCAGCTAGTGACAATTTGTTGGTACCTTTCATTTTTTTCACAAAATTTATAATAAAAAAATAAACAAATACCAACAAGAAATTAAATTTAAAATTAATTATCACCTAGTACATAGAAAACCAAGCGAAAAGAAATTACAACGAAACGGCGGGAAATTTAAAAAAAAAAAAGAAACAAAAATTAATTATCTTTTGGCAATGGGTCATCACGGAGACGATACAGAACGGAAGCCAACTTCATCTTGCGCTGGACATTTGATCCTCGAGCGATGATGGCGCCCCAGGCTGTCGACCAGAGGGAATTAAAACCTCACAATGGAGATGACCACACAAAGAACTGCTCACAGACGCGAGCTCCTTGATTGACATTCGCATCCCCACTCCTCACCAGTAAAGCGCCTTCTGATATGATATCCGTCGGCCATGGACACAGAGGCCTCGGGCGCTTAGAGGGTCCAGCAAAGGCCCTTCATTTCCTGGTGGCCGCCGCAGGAAGGCGCCTCATTTCCGGTGGCGCCTTTAATTTCGCCCGCAAACAAGTGACGGCGGGGAGGGAGGTAGGGGCGTGTGGAGGAGGAGGTCACATGATCCCACACTCGACAACAATCGACGTTCCAAATTAAGAAATGTCCCAACTGGAACCAGGTAATTAAACTCACCTACGAACCGGAAATGAGCCACCTCAACAGAAAAAAATAAATAAACCAACCATACTTTCTCTTTTTTTTTTTTGCTACACAAATACACCATACACGAGGGAAAATTGCGGATGACTGTAAATAACGTTTTCTTTACAAGAAACGATGGGAAAATGACACTTCGTTGCAGCGGGGGTCTCTTAACAAGCGCATTTCCAGTTCCGGAAATGACAAAAATCAGCCGTACCCGAGTCGTGTGGGGTGATTCGCGGGGGGGAGGTAGTTAATTTGCTGCCGAATTAGAAGTACAAGGCGTTTGCAACCTCCTTTCCTTTCGGTGGAACCCAGAGATAAAAGAAGAAAATTATCCGAGCGGACTCATCGGTTCCATGTGTCGGTGGTTCCCGCAGGCCTACCAATCACGCGTCGTCGACAACCGCCACGCGGCACTCATCTTCAGTACATTTTCTTGTTTTTTTTTTTTCTCTCTTCTTCAATTTTTTCCTTTTTTGTCATCGTCGTCAACGATGTCTCAATTTTCGTTAGCTTAAGGCTAAATTTCAGCTTGTATATAAAGAAAAAAAATCAACAAGCAATGGTCCAGTGATGATGATGATAATAATAATGTGTCCCGGAAGCGCTGAGTAAACGATTTTGCACCCGACAACGTGTTAATGAGGAAGAGAGGTGTTTTGGTAATGCGTGGGTTGCGAAGGTTGCGGAGTTTACTTTTTCCGCAATGGCAGCGCTTTTCTGAGCCATTGTAATATTATTATTTTTTTTTTTTTTGTAAACCAAAAAAAAATATTAAAAAATTGAAATACTGTAGAAATATTTCAATCAAAGGGTTAATTCCTTTCGACTCTAAAATTCAATTAAACTCCATTTTCTTCTCGCATTCAACGTGCAATATTCAATATTGATAACGTAAACCGTTCGTTTTGCTTGCTTTTCACATTTCCTTCATGTTTAGCCCCGTTCAATAAACGCACTTACCATTATTCAATAAAAGTATGACACCACCATTTTCCCATTTCGAAAATTTGCTACATTCCATCAATTTACAACTGTCAAATCAAGCGAATCGCTCTTCGAAAACCCCTCTTGAATCAATGTCAGAAGGAGCAACAATACAAATCAACAACTCTCTTCTCATTACAGCAACTCAATTACACCATTTTACTCCGAATTGCTAACATCCTCATTATCGCCATGGCAACCGCCCATCCATCGATTAAAAAAAATATAAAGAAATGAAATAAAAGATATAAAAAAACCGCAAAAATAAATTTTTCCACTCTGAGCAGACACAGTGACAAAAGAAACTCCACCTCATCTCGCGCAAGACCTGCAGGCGAAATTGATGAAATTAAATCCTAGCGCGTCTGCTGATTTCCGTGGCTGAATAGCGTCCCGATTCATCCGGGTAATTACAAGAAACCTCCCCCCGTTTCTACCAACTTCATTTAATCGAGACGATGCCTAGAGGGGATTTCTCTCTTCTCTCCCCTTCTCCCCTTTTCCCCATTCTGCGAAACGCGACTCCCTCCTCAGGGCACCTAGCGGTGACCACTTACATTCATCGGGCATGAGCAGCGTGGGTTTTTCTTGCATCTTCTTCATTTGACCAGATTCCAACAAGCGGAGAAGCACTGCTGCTGCTGACTAATCGGCGCACGATTGTTGATTAATTTCCGGTTCCGTTAACCGCACGCAATTCGGCTGCAACCTGCTGTAAAAATCAAATAAAATGAAATTAGTTCAATTTCCCCGCAAAGCACACAACCTTTTCCGCAGCTCACCTGGGGGTGATGAGACGCGAGACATTGTTGAAAAGCTTTTCTTTTCTTTTTTTTTTTTTTTTTTGGTCGTGTTTAAACAATTTCCAACAAACAACAATAAAAGGGAGAAGAATGAATGAGAAGGAGAAAAAAATCTGCAAATAATAAAACGATAAAATAAATAAATGACTAACATATAAATACATAAATATAATTGAAAATTTCAATGAATAAAATGCCAATGCTCGTGACGTCACAAATTCAGCGACCCGGGACGCGTCTCCCACGATCCCATCGGGCGCAAACCAATCAATGTCGATCGGCTAACAATTGGCCAGCCTGCGCGGGATTTCCTCTCTGCTCTCTCCTCTCTCCCACCCTTCCTCCCGCCAGTCGCCCTCTATCTGCGTTTCTTGCATATGAACAACCCCGCTACGCCGACTTATTGCATCGAGCACGACCGGAAATCAAACGACAAATCAAATGCGACGGGGGGAATTCCATTCATATCGTTACCGCACGTCCACTCGCCCTAAACCCCCCGCCGATCGCTGTCCGCGCCGTTATTAGCTCCGGGGCCCGGCGAAATGAAGGCACGCAGATGGACGGTCGTTGCAACGAGGTCGGGCCCATAATCGCTTTCCCCTCGCGTCTCTGGCCCCGGCAGGAAATGGCATGCCGGAACACGCGCTCACTGCACGTGCATCAATGGCTAATACAATCCCCCGCGTCCCCTGGCAATAATGGATGCGTTTCGCAGCAACGGCGTGTTTCCAATCAACCGAAACCATTGTTGTTTACGTTATTGTTTGCCCCCGGTTTTTTCGCCCCGACAATGCCGTCGAGTATTGTTGCAACGTGCGAGCTGCTTACCGTAATAAAAACAGCTGTGGAATCACCGGGCGCTGCCGAGAGATGGCGTTTTAGAGCGCTGCTCTTCGCGTCTTATCTCCCGAGCACAACTGGATGCTGCATGTGGCAGCGTCTCCTTCTTAAATACCCGTTTTCGCTCGCTCGTGGCGCGTGGGGGCGCCACCGACCGGCGGAGATGCGCGTGTCGTCATTGATTGGCCATCTCGCTGTCACTGATGCCATCCGACCAATCAGCACAATTGTTGCGGCAATTAAGGACGCGCGCGCGTCTCGCGCTCTCCCTTCCCTCAAGTCACCTCGAATCAATTCGACTGTAATTGAGCGACGAACGCTCGCGCCGGCCCGCAGCTGCGGCAACTGGCGGTGAAAAGCGGCAACTGCGAATAACAAATGACGTCACCAATGAGTAACCAATGGTCACTAACGAGGCGCTGGGGGTGAGAAGAGATGCGAGGCGACAAATTGGCGCAATCAGCTGGCGTTTCACAGTCGGAGGAAATAGGAGTGGAGAGTGAAAGAGGGTGGCCGATCATGTTACGAACGCCAGGTTCATTAAGACACTTTTCACATCCACCTCCACCAGGCGGCCCCGCACGTTCCCTTAAGGCGTCCCAGCAATGCAAACAAAAGTCGCTCTATAAAAAAGGACATCATTAAACTTCTGAAGCAAGTTCGTTGCTCAAAATTCAGTAATAACAGCGTTCGAAAATCGACCGTCCAATATGATGCAAAGGAGAGTCTCAGAATTTGCATGAGAATTATGTCTCTAAACTCTACGGGGCAATTTAAAGACGTAGGAGGACACTTCACTGCACCACTTTGTGTTTTTCTCAACTTTTCTAAATACAGTCGAACCCCTTTATAACGAACCCGCTTACAACGAAATCCCCGTTTATGTCAATCGTGTACTAATTCATCTCGATTCGATATAACGAAAACCCGTTATAATGGGGTTCGACTGTAAATAATAGACTATCGATTTTATAAGACCCAAATAAAGATCCATAGACTATTTTGAGATTTATAGAATCGTGGGCGAGATTCTATAGACAGTTAATTTCTTAAAAGTAAAAGTAAAAGTTGATTACAGAGTATTTATTATTTACCAAACTATATGTGCACTTGTATCACAGCAGCATAACACTTTATCAATTTGGCCATTTCAGCAGTCCGAAGCGAAGCGTTAAAATTTATGTTTATTATGTGAGGAACTGTTTACAGACGATGTGACAAACAGGCCTCTTCCACATTTGACAGGCTTGTTAGATGCATGACATTGCAATATATAGCCACCACTCATCTTCAGCAATAGCTGGAATTCATCAATAACCCTGAGTTTGCCCACGAGTTTGCAATTGCACTGCACCATTTGTACTTAAAACTGGCATTTTAAAAACTTTAAAACGCCTCTCTCTCAACTTCTCTAACCATTTCGACCCATTCGTGCGGTTTTCCATCATTCATTAGAACAATTAGTCGTCGACATTAAACTGCAATTGCCAACATGGCGGAACAACAAGCAGAGAAAGGAGAAAGAAGAGGGAACTGCTGAGGTAAAGGGGGAAGGAAGGCGGGAGGGGACAAAGCACGAGAAGCTCAACATAATCACAAGTGATAGCCCGCGTCTCAGTGTGGCGTTTCTGCACTAATTATACCAAGTAATTAAGAATAATGCAACTCCATAGTGCAGAGCTGTGTACCCACTAAAAGCATTCCTTCATTAGCCGCTGGCAAGTCGACAGAGCGCACGCGCAGTGCCACCCTACTTCTCCTCCCATCCTCGTGCAACCCCTCGACCCTGTCAACCCAACTCACTGTCCCCCCTGAGGCACGACACTTACTTCAACACAATTGTATCGCCATCTTGGGATGAATTGCAGCGATTAATGTAACAAACAACTGTCAACACAATTCGGACACATTACTGCGCCGAGGAATGCAGCGAGTTGCTCCCTCCAGAAATCTTTTTAATCATTACCAACGTCCAAGTGCTTCTAGCACCACCACAGCAGTGCAAACAGCCGTGTTTGTTTTGTGGACTTGCATTTATTCAAAGTGCTTTGCCTGCTTGAGTGTGGGAAATTAGAAATGGTCGCTGCAAAAACCTAGCGCAAGAATGAGATCAGGTTAAGGTCTTGTAGTTGTTGATGGCCTCGATGGCTAAGTGGTTCTCAGGTTCGATTTAAATCCAAAAGAGGACGTTGGGGGTCTTTGGAAGGGTTAAATTTCAGTCCCGAGGCCAATTTTAAAAAATTATTACACAATAAAAAGTTGCCAACAAATTTAATTAAATGTAAAATCCTTTTATCATGTGGGTGACTCAGGATAATGCACACACAAACTGCTGTTTACCAAAGCCAACGATTTACTGATCTCACAAACTTTCAACATAGATCGCATTAATCAGACTGATCATTTTTACATAGCATTGTCTATTGTTTTCAGTACAAGCTTATCACATAATAGATTTCGTTTCAACTTGTCATAGTATCGGACAATTCAATATTACATTTCTAACTTTATAAAATTACTTACACAAAACATTAAAACTGAAACATTAAAATAACAATTAATTAGTAATTTCTTTATAACTCGAAATCCTGACATAAATTTAAAACACCACTGACAAGTGAGTGACATATTTTTAACAGTAAAATGAAAAATGTTTGATGCAATATAAATATTAGTTGATGATTTTCCCCGACCAATTTAAGCACGATCTGCTTAAGCTTAAGGTGATTACCGACTAGTTATAAGGTACCAAGCCTAACTATCGTTGAACTCTCAGAGCAGTGGTTTTTTTCTCTTTATACATGCAACCACTTAGCTCTAAAGTCAAGTTTCATTTACCTTGCAGTAGCGAAACGAAAAAAAGTTCTCTTCTCGCGTTTTCTGCCGCGTGGCAATCTCGCTAACGACCCCAGCGTGTTCACCCCGAACGCTAGCGTTCCACCAAAGAGGCCTGCGCTTGCAAAGACCACTAATTAGAAGAAACTTTTGCATCTAATTAAAGCCAGAGAACAAAATTAATTTATTTAATAACCGCAATTAGGTGCTGGCTTACGTCTATAATCAAATGGAGATAATGAAGTTTGATAAATACATTACGGGGGCGGACAAGTGGCCAACGCCACCAACGCCAACGACTAATTGGCAACCGGACTACTAATGAATTCCCATTTGCACAACCCCTTTATCTACTACCTCCAGCTAACAATTTGCTCATCAACCTTGTCATTGTTGCGCACTCGCAACCAACAAAATTTGTTAGCCACTTTAATTGTGGACATGCCTACTTCCTGTAACGACATTTTAATAAAATTAGTCAAATGCAGCAGGAAAGCACTCTAAAATTAAAAATTAAAAAATATTATAAAATTGCAATCTAAGTGTTTTGGGACGGTTGTAATCTGACGGTCCCAAGACAATAATCTTCAGTGGGAACAAAAATGGTTTTGACTAATTATAATTACAAATTGCTTTAAACAGCAATAACCTTAATGAGGTCTGTTTATCTGCTAGCCCAATCCAACTAGCAATTAAAATTAGCATTGAATACTGAATTCAAATGAAGTGGAATGGGGACAAGTTAGAAGAGCTCTGAACAAGCCAATACACCAAAGAGTTCAACAAGTTTTTGAGTTAAAAATGAGCAAATTAAAAATATTTTTTAAAGGATGGAATGCAGACACGTCAAGTGTTATGAATTTGGATCAACAACACGTTAATTGGTGATACATCAGCTTGTTAAACAACAAACTCCCGTATGAGCTCGTGTCGTTAATGGGCTGAAATGCAGGAACCACCACAAATGTCGAGCATCACCAAACGAAAGGTGATTAACATCACACGGACACAGCCAACAACACGCATGCGCACAACTAATTACCACTGCTCCGAGGCCCATGATTCATCCGTAGAACGCGACCCCAGCCAATTTACGAACTTGGAAACACGTAGCCGCACCGAGTCTGCCAAATGACGTCGCTCGCTGCCCGTACGTCAAAACGAGCGAAAAAGAAATGCTCTAGAACCTTAAACCCAGGCACCAATCATCAGACCATTTGCGGAAGAGGCAAAAAACATTAATGTACCTCGTAACATAATACGCGAGTCCTAGAGCCGACCGCAGACGCTGGATTAACAAATGGAACGCTCAGACCTCGTTACAACGAGCCGCATTGCTTCTAAGCCCGCACTCAGCTAGTCTTAAGAGAAGAAAAAGAGAGGAAAAAGTAGTGTATGCATTTCTAACTGCACTTCTTAACCAAATACTGGATGCATTAGTGTCAACTATGTTCTCGTATTAAAGTGCACCAATCGACTACATGCACTAACAGTTCCTTTAAAGCGGCTTGTTTGGTGGAATTAATTAGATGATATTGCCTGCAAAGTAATCAATACCATACACACCGATCTAGATTGAGCTGCTAATGTGCGACAAAAGAACTAAAGCGGAAATTCACGCATCTAACTTTGACCCTAGCAAATTAATTTCTAGCGAAATTTCATAAGAAGATCATTAAAAAAAATTTACTTTGTATATGACATTTTGGCCGTAAATATTTTACTAATTGAAATTCCTAACTTTCCATAACATAATACTTGAATGGCAAAATTTAATCTGAATAACAAATTCGGTCAATTAAATTAAGATGATTGAAACCCTAAACGGCTATCACTATAAACGCAAATTCCACCACTGAATTCACAAAATTAAAACTTCCTCGTTGAATTGTGTACTCTTATTACTGTTTTAAATACCACAAGCAAATTAATTTTGTAACCAAACAACGTTACAACAAGCTAGCCAACAAGTGTTGCCTCCTGCAGTTTTCCTCAAGGAATTTCGGGAGCTCACCTGTCTAATAACGTGACAGCTAAGCTAAGCAACCCAAAGATTGTTAGTGTGGAGGTTGTTGTAACGAGGTCGTCGGCTGGTGCGTGCTCGGGGATCAGGGCCGGGCACCGTGTTATTTAATATAGAGCTACAATCTTTTCGCGAAATGGCTTGTAATGGGTTTGCTATGAAAAATTGATGGGCCCGTAATGGAGGAGCGTTAAAAGTGGCGAACGCGATGGGGAGGCAGGATGAAGCAGAGGCGGAAAGGGAAGAGGGAAAAGAGGTTGAGGGGTAGGAGAAAGTAAAAATGGAGGGCAATTTACGAAACGAGAGAAAAAGAAAAGGTTGCAGCAACAAAGTGGTGCCTGAGTTTCTGCCCTTCCACGCGATCTCTTTACACCTGAGGGTCGATGACCATCGGGCACGCCATGCAACAATCAGCAACGCCTCTGCTTCAAATTAGGGTTTCATTAATAACAGAAAACCGTGCCAAAAAAAGTCTAATTTCAGAAAAAATTCTAATGATTTCGTTACTTCAGAAAAAGAAAAAAAAAGAAAAAAAAAACTTTTTCAGGGGTGGGATTTAATGTGAGCTTTGCTGCAAATCTTAGAAATATTATTTTTGATACTTTCCTGCAATACATTGCATTTTTTTAAATCTAAAATTTACAATAAATTAAAAATGAATATTTTTATATTCCAATATATAATAATACCATACACAAACTAAATATTATTTTTTTTTAAATTTTAAGTATAAAAAGTCCCAAGAAGTAGTTCAGAAGTTCCTTCTTTTGATTTTCTAAGCAAGCCAAGTCACTGAAATTTAAAACATACTGCTTGATCGCGTTAAAGTGTTGTAACAGTGGAGCACGAAAAAGAACAAATTGGTCGTTTGATGACAAGTGTCGACTCGGGGGTGTTTTTGATGAGAGCGTCTCTGCAGGGGAGAAAGAAGGGATCTAGCTAGACGTAGAACGGGAGAGAGGGAGAAAGTAGAAGGGAGAAGATAGGCTAGCTTCAAGTGTCATTGGCGGCCCCTGGCGCGCGTTTCGAGCGCATCGATTCTGGCACACTGTTGTAATGCGAGGATGAATTATTAATCAGCGTGAATTATTACAAATTTCCACCTTAATTTTCACGTCATTAATAATGAATACCCACTCGCCAGAAGAGGAAACCCCGTTGCAGCGAAGTGTTCGTTTCGATTTAATTTCGCGCTTGTTTTCCACTTTGAAATTATAAATTAAATTTAATTAAAAGTTATTCTAAATAATTCATGATAACACCCTCCACTTCCCTCCTATACCCCACTCCCCTTCTTCCCCATAGTTCACCGCGTATTGTTTAGAGAGAAAATTACCGTACAAAGTTGAAATAAAATCTCGCTAAGAAAAGCAATGCTGAGATTTATTTCAAGCATAAATATCTATTGAAATAAAAATGTAAATTGAGTGACGGTCGTTAAAAAAATTAAAATTTAGAGAAAAAATAAATTAAAAAAAATAAAATGAAACGATACGTCGTTATAAAGAGGTTTCCCAGCAGCGCCCTCTTATGGAGTTTAATTTCACACCGGATCAGTCGCATAATCCCACCCGAGGAGCTCATCATGACGTCACCGTTAAACCAATGGGTCGGCCAACAGAGCCTGGGAACGTTAACACGTGACACACATCGCCCTCCATCACCTTGACAAGAGCAACCCCCCCTCCCCCGTTACAACAATAGCAGCCCCTCCCTAATATGTTGCCTTCATTCATTGTTCGCTACGAAAAAGATGAAAAGAACAAAAAAAAAAATTTAATCAATTATTAATTCCATCACCCCAACACCCGAATACCCCCATTATAGTGAAGTGCTTTTCTTAGCTTCCATGGCAACCGACGCAACTAATGATGACGGTAATTTATTATCCAATCAAATTAATAAATGAATTCAAGGGATAAATAAGGGATAAGTTATCAAAGTACAATATCATTGTAGAAGAAATGTCTCGTTGTAATGAGGGTTAATTAAAGTACAATAAAAATGAGAAGGAAAAAAAAATAAAATTGTGGGTTATATATCGTAATAAAAAAGAAAAAAAAGGGGAAAAAAAACATTGAATCGAGTAACATTAACGCCATCAACTTCCTCCATTATCACAATAATGATCTCTCGGCCAAAATAAAAAGAAACAATTGTTTCCTAATTATAGGCTGCCACGGAAAAATAATCCCGACATTTAATTCTTTGTTTTAATAACTTCTAAAAGCTAAAAACTTTTATTTCATTAAAGATCTCGAGGGAATATGTCATTCGAAACGTCACTCAAATTTCGCACTGATTAAAATGCCACTTCCGGTTGGATTCAGAACTTAAAATTTCAGAGGCACTCAGCACTCGCTTTGTTGTTAAAACCTAAAAAATTTTAACCCTCAAAACAAACCGGAAGTTGCCCTTTTGGCTGCTCCAAATTCCATTACAATTGGTGTTCGGCAGGGAAAACAAAAAAAAAGTGTCTCATTCTCATCCCCCATTCACGCGTTCCCTTCTGCTTGCCATCCCCACCCCTAGTCGAACGGTTCCTGTACGTGGCACCCTGATTATCCGTCCGCTTCTTTCTGGCTGGCGAGCCAATGATATTAAAAATAAATGAAACGGAAACGCAATACCACGTTCCTTAATTAAAGGCTTTATTATTGGAAAGGAGAGGTAGAGAGCTAAAGCTACAGTGATGTCATTGCCCCGAAGCACCATGGGATAAAAGGACGTGTGTGCCAAAGCAAGGGAGATGCTGCTGACAGCGAGATATCGAGTATCCATTAACTAATTACAATAGCAGAGCGCATAAGAAGATAATAAAAAGAAAAGAAAAGAATACGAGAGAGAGAGAAAAAAATCGTCAGAACGCGATGTAAAGTCAAATGAGACAATTAATATGGATGTGGTGATTACAGGTTTGCGAGGTTTAGGGAATTGCAAATAAATTCGTCTCGCAGCACGAGACGAGATACGCGCGCAATGTCTCTCGGGTGCGTGTAACCGCATCAATCTGAAAAGTTAAGCTGAAAATTACAAGACGACGATACTACGCGATACGATCGCAGGTCCCAAACGCTATGCTGCGATGGGCGATGACGTCAAGAGCATTATTAGGCCTAAATGATTGTTAATGTCGGCTAACTCGTGCGCCTGTCACCAGGGAACGATTTCTTATCAGAGAGCGTCAGCGCAATTTTTACGACTCTTATCGCTCTTAAAATGCGATAATCGCAAAGTTACAACGAAGAAATTTTCCGTCAGCAATTTTTTTTATAACCACCCTTCACCCCCACCTCCCGCACGTATCCACAAAAAAATGTATAGAATAAAATATTAAAAAAAAACAAAAAAAACACTTACGTTTTGTTGATTTTTTTTCTTCAGATGATGAAGAGGATTAAGTCGCACGTAAATTCTCACCTTAAAAAGTAAAAGAAAAATTGATAAATATCGTGATAAATATATAAATATAAAAAGATGAACGAGTGCGAAAAGATTGTAAGGTAATATTGTAACGTCACATACACTCGGACCGAGTTTGAAAAATCGAAACCGAGCTGAAATCAAATGTCGTTGTAGCGAGGGTCAATACTTTTCCACACTTGACTGCACCTTCATTTCTCAACCAAATTAAAGTGTCTACAATAAATTGAAGTATCCTCTAAACAACAATCTCATAATCCTTCACCTGCCAACGTTTCCACTAGTTTTAATAAACATTTTCCTGCAAAACATTAAAGCTTAAGTGGTTTACATTTTTTCCTCCCGTTTACTACCTCCTTATCGAACCAAACGCAGTGTAATTAACAACAACAAAAAAAATCCTCAACTATTTCAGCATTGTTTAACAACTCGCCACTAAAACGCCATTATTTTAAATCAAATCAAATACTCTCTCTCCAATCTGTAATAACCACGAAATAAAAAAATAAAAAAAAATAAAAACATCTAAATAATGACCAATAACTAGTCACGCAAACAGGGAAAAATGACCCTAGAAAAAAGAAAATCACCACTCCCACCCCTTTATAACATAATAAAACAATTTTCCTCCATTTTTCAGGTACGTTGCTAGGCAACGAGTAGTGCCGCACGGCGGCCGTTGCACGAAACTGATGGAGGTCAGGCAGTGATATTTGTCACAAACGCGTCCCTCATAATGCCTTTCCCATTTGGCCCTGTCAATCCGCGCGCCTTCAATTATTGGACGCGCGCGTGCACGGATATCGAGACACTCCCAACTCCCCTCCCCTCCCCCCACCGCACCCCACAACCTCACTACGATCGCTCTACCCCTCCTTCCCCGTTCGCTCACTCTCGAAAAACGAAACCGAATTCCCATTTCGTCCAAAAAATTGACTGTGCATCATGACCCGCCCCCGTTATAGTAATCAACGGATTAGCGCCTCGGAGCGGCAGAAACGCGAAGCCGGCTCCGCTGCTCAATTACCATGGAAAACAAGGCGCACGTGATTCGCATCGGAAATTGCACGAGCGAAGAGAAGCAGCGGAACGGTGACGTCACTAAATTGACCACATAGTCAGGATTTAATTTAGGGTCGACTGCGTACTGCAATAGGAAATTAAAAATGAGCTTAAGGAATGGAAAGGAAAGGAAAGGGGGAAAAAATGTTGCACAAACACGGGGTCTAATTAACCACTTTCTTTAATTAATTATTAATTTTTAATTAGCTGCCGTTTTAATTTTGGCAAACTCAATTAAAAAAGGAAACAATTATTTAAACATAGCCGCGTGACGTCACGTCGCCATCAGCCGCCGACACTGCTTCTTATTCGCCTCGGGATCCGGCACAAAATGGGTGATTACTGGGAGACGCAGACTGGGGCTTTGCGGCCGCGGGCCACGCACGTGCTCTACACTGCCTCCTGTTCTCCCACATCACACCCACGCCCAGATTGCAGACGCGAGCGGGAGGGATGAGTGACATCGACCTCTCTACAACGAACTTCCATTCACTGCATGCATAAAACGGAGGAAAAAAAAGGGAAAAATAGCCTCTGGGTGGCACCAAAAAGTGCGATTTTAGGGAACGCGGCACGAAAGGAGTGATGTGATTTTAGTAATTACTTGACTCCATTTTTTGTTTGTTTGAATGTTTTCTATTTTCTTTTCCCCTACTCCTCCCTTGCAACTCCCTGTAGGAACGCTGTTAACATTTTTCGAAACAAAACGTACATGAAGTAATTTAAAAATTTACATTTTCTCACATTAATTATTCAATTTCTTTAATTAAAAAAGCTGTTTACATTAAATTAACTCGGGAAAACGTCAATAGCATCTATGCGTTTGCACTGAGAGCGAAATAATGCACAAAAAATGACGGCGGGATTAGTTCAGATTTCACTCGCTAAGTGTTGGCGAAATGCAGCGAAATTAGCAAATCACTTGGAATATTTTTTAATTAAGAAAATGGCGGATTTGATAAAGGAATTTTTTTCCCCTTTTTTCCGCTTTTCCAGACTCATCTTCGTTCGTCGATGTTGCGGAGGGTGAATCGGGAGGTGGGGGAGGTATGATGGCATTGGTGGATCCAATTGTGGCCACTCCAGCCGCATAAAAGCGTTCGTGTGTTCAACATGGAAACTTCATTACCACTCGGCCACCGACTTTCACAAACACTTGCGCTCCCCACCCACACTCGTTCAGACTTGAAGCATCTTAACAATCAAGGGTTACCCATCAACCACCTCGACACATCCATCTGAGTCTCTTAATACGGCAACGGAAGTGACTGCGCACGCATGCGCAATCGCTCCAACGGTCAACCATTTTCGCCTCACTTATTCGAGGTCGCTGCCAATTTTGTCGCCGCCAAACGTGAGTTCGCCCCGCGTTACTCTCACCCCCACCTCTGTCGCCCGGTGGCGTTTCGTCATCCATCAAAGTCAGTCACTACCCCTCCTATATACACTTTTCAAAAAACTTATCAAAAAAAAAAAATTGGAAAATACAAAATCATCTCCCAATAGCCTTTATTGAGCCTGCAGCCGCCAGAGGGAGATGAAATAAAGCGTAAAATCAACAATTCCTCTCATAATTTCATCTTTAACGATAAAAATGCAAAATAAAGCCATTGGAAATTAATTTTTAGTTTCACGTCCGAGAAACTTCCAAAAGTAAGGCAAGAGAATTTTTTAATTTTTTTTTAAATATAAAAATTATTTTTTCAAAAGAAATTGAAGGGGGCGGATTTTTTTCCCACAATTTTTAAAGATTTGTATTATAATATAAAATGTGTCCTAAAATTGAGGGGTTGTAGAAACTCGAAAATCTCGTCGACGAGTCAAAAAATCCCTAAAAATCAGTTACAAATCCTGAAAAATCGCAAAAATTCTAAAAAATCGCAAAAATCTGTAATATCTTTGAAAATCTTCAAAAAAATCTTTACAAATCTTTACAAATTAAAGCCAGGCAAATTTTAATTTTTTTATTTTTTTATTATTATTATTTTAGGTTCGAGCGCCACCAACAGGCGGGCGGGAACATTAAACTAAAAATTAATTTCCAATGGCCTAACCGCCGTTTCCTCAAATCTCCAACTTTTTTCAGTTGAATTTTTAAACCCGTAAAGCCTAATTCCACTTTTCGTCAACAATGCGCAGGGTGGCATCGCTAATGTGGAGCTGGAAACGCAAGGACGCGCTTCCGGCACGAGGCGGAGAAGGGTAAGGAGGGAGTTGTGCCAGTGGAAGGGAGTAGAGCGTCTGCGTGACATTCAATTATTCGGCTAAATGAAGAGGAAATTCAATTAAAGGATTGCAGTATTGACTGATTGGAACAGGGTCCTTCCATTAAAATTTTCGGGCAAGAATCCTTCCCTGCATTCCACCCCTCCCTCACCTTCTCCCCACAAACCCTATACCGTCAACCCCACCCCCACCCTCACTTCTCATAGCTCCGTCACCCGTGCTCAAATCTCGGAATCCTCCAGCAAAACCTCATTACAATAAAGTGCTGAGTGCCTCTTTGAAGACAAAAGCTTTTTTTTCGGCTTGAGAAATGGGTGTGGGTTGAGGTAAAGGAGTAAGAGCGATGTAGGAAATAATAAATTAAACGCTAGAGAAAAAAAAAGACGGGGGTGTATCCGTTTATAAGGACACCGGAAGTGCACTAATTCGATTTTTAACATTCGACTCGTGGCCTTTTAGTCATACAAAAGGCCAAACTATCGGTAATTGAAAAAATTTGTGTTTTTTTTTTTTTCTTTCTTTAAAAGGGAAAAGTGGAAGGAAGTTAAGAAGGAGGAAATAGAAGAAAGAAACGAAATGGCAAATTACAAGTTGTCAAGTGATATGTAAATAGTGGTTTATCAAAGTAACATTAATGGCTAGAGCTAGATTCGCTTTCTTAATGGCATTTAATGGGTAGTAAATAAGAGAAATGCTAAAAGCATGGAAACTACACATTAACCCTTTAACTAAAAATTTAACATCGACCATTTTTTGGGAAAGAAACAATTTTTTTTAATGCTAATTTTCAAATGTAGAGAAAATACCTTTATTTTAAATTACATTAATAATTTCATCATCATCATCATCACGCGTTAGTTATAATTTTACAGTATGACTACCTATCAGATTAAGGCCAAGGTTATTCAGTTCGCGTGATGGTAAATGTAAACCTGTTGCTAAAATAAATAAACAAATAAATAAATAAATAAAAACAAGAATTTACAAGCTAAAAATTGATTTCATTGCAAACACTCATAAAACTGGAAAGAGAGGTGGAAAAAGTCGACTAAAAGTGTAAATATAATTTCCTCGCTCGAGTGTGTCCCACGTGCATGAAACGAAATCAATGTCACATCGCGTAAAACGAAAGCCGATAAAAGGCATTGCTAATTCGCCACTTTCCAAGTGCCCCAACAATGCTAATAAGCGTTTGTTTAATTAACAAAATGGCATCGACGTTGGCAACCGCGAGAAAAATAACCCAGGGGCCAAATTGGACCGGCGCTCATCTAATTATACGTTAATTGCCCAACACGATACGCAAACCACTCGAAAACGGCCCTTACTTGTCGCGCATTCAACAATCAGCATCTTGCAACCCAACACTGCGCTTCGCTGATGACGTATGAACATTCGTGGCATCAGGTGACAGTGCGTTCCCCCAACGACCCGCCTCCAATTAGAAACCCCCCACTACTGAGCAAACCGCGCACGAGCCTCGTTACAACGACATTCTCGCCCTTCTCCCCTATAAACGACCTGTCATTGGGACATTTGATTCAAAAATGCCTCGATTCGGTTCAGAGATGGCGCGTCGTCATGACAACCACCATCTTGGAGAAGATGGTCAGTGTATTGAAAACGGGAAAAGGTAAATGGATTTGCATTAAGCCCCGTTGCATGACGGATGCTCCAACCACTTAAATGGAGAGGGGAAAGAGAGGGGAGATGCGGAGAAGAGTGCTTTTAGTCGAACGCGGCCTCTACGGGACCAAACAAATATGGCGCATGGACATGTCAATAAAAGCTGAAAAGAAGCTTCAATAGACGCGGCTACGGAGCTTAATTAGCAACGACGACGCTGCGCTGCCTCTACGTGGCTTCACTGTTTACATTATTTCCTTCTCGCAGCTCTGTTGTTAACATTTTTGTGCGTTTCAGGCTGATTGTCAGTTTAATTCGCTCGCGTTTAAATGATAGCTTTCTCGGCTCGGAACAAATAAAGTGAAGCGTGCACGCAGTCCGGAATCACGATCTTTAACTGTAATTGGTTTCTGATTGGCTGCAGCTCATCCGATTGAACTATCCGTCCATCGTTCTCTGCTCTCCCAACGTAATCAGTGGAATCCGAGGGAGGAAAGGGAGAAAAGAATAAGAAAGAAAAAAAAATCGGTGCGATGTGTATGTGTGACATTAGAGGTAAGGGATGTCTACTACAGAGGAATGCTAGGACGAGCGTTTCTCATGTTGGGCAGCCATTAGTGGCGGCGGCCCGGGTCGAAAGAAATGGCAAGAGCTTTTTAGTCATCAATAATGCATCAAGTGCGATTGTTGCATAATGTGATGGGCGCCATTTTGCTATTAAGGTTGCTTGTTAAATATGCATTTTCCACCTACTTTAACTGATTGACTACTTTTCAGTGCTGCGAAGGGAAAACTTATTGCAATATTTTTTTTTTTTAATACGGGAAGTATTTTATTGCTTTATTTAATAGGTAATGTATAAAGTTGCAAAACAATACAACAGTAATAAAATTCAACCACCTGTGAATGCAAAATTTAATTAAAAACTGCAAATAAAACTTATTATTACATTTAAATGCCTCCTGTTGGATAAAAAAAAAATTTTCCCTGTAATTTTTTTCCTCAAATTAATGACCAAATTATTTTTTTTTAACTTTTTTTTTTTTAAATTAAAATTTGTCCCATTTCCTGTTCTGCTACCCCAATCTCCTCCCCACCCATAGAAAGAAAAATCCCTCTATCAAATCTCTAATTTCCCAACGCACTGTTATTATCTGTTTGTCCAATTTCCTATTTTCGTAGCAATAAGAAACCCTTAGCAGCAAATCAAAAAGCAGTAAAAGGTGGACCAATAATGGATTTACAACAAGCAGCTAAACAGAGGGACAATTTGGTTTGGAACCGAAGCAAAAGCTACAGCACACTCTAGGGAATCATTTGGCAAATTAGAGATAATCTGCACCCAACAAGATGGCCACTCAGGTTGCCAGGCAACGCAAAGTGCTAACAAAAATAGCCAAAGTGGGGATCTCATTTGAAATCACTCTTTTCTTTTAACAACGTAACGGCCCCCATTAGCCCCGGGGCTAAGCACTTGGGCGGAAACATCTTAATCACTAACAACGGAACGCACTTATCACCTAATTACCATTGCAACAATGCGTGACAACTGTCGTCAACAATAAGCTTCACATCATCCCCGCTAACAACAGCAAGAACAAACATCGCTTCTTGTGAGGTTTTTTTCTCTATCGCTGGCTTTTAATTACATTTCGCTGTACACAGGTTCCCCCCCTCGGTCCTTTTTCCTCGCCCACAGACGACAGATTCACGTTAACTCCCGTAATTACTCGTAACAATCAATTTTTAAACAATTTCACACGTGTTTTTTCTCGTGTAACAACACCATTATGCGTGCATTCATCAATTTCATTGTTTCACTTCTTCAACTTCATTACAAACAACCACTTTCTTTGTTGTTTTCCTTAATGGCAAAGTGTTGCAACAATTATCAACGCGCAACAATTACATGCAACAATGCACACAACGACGGATATTGCAGTCTTTTAATCACATTTCGTCCAATCGAGGTTTTCCATTTTTTCTTTTACCCATTGCCACTAATAGGAAACCGCAATAAGATGGGACATTACTAGCCAATAATGCTCGTGCAAAGCTCCGTCTATAGCTGCGTTTTAATTAAATAAGGTCACTTCAACCCTTTTATACGATGCAATCTTTGTTGTAGAGAGGTTTTTCACCATCCCCGCTGTTTTGATGCAAATTGCCTGGCGTTCGTCTAGCTTCAAAATTAATTTGAAAAGTAATAAAAATTAAGGCCTCCTCCCTTCCACCACCACATTTAATTTGAAAATGAAAAAAAAAGGAAGCAGGTTTCATTCCAAGCAGAACATCATTAAGATTTTATATCAAAGGAGTATTAATTAGCAGGGTGACGTCACACGACAACAGACCCACAAATGTGAGGCAAACTTCGAAAAATGAGTCGAGCTGCCCTACAACTTGACATCGTTAAACATTGAAAATCACGTCGTTTGATTACAGTTGAGACATTTCAAAAATATAAAATAAATTTCAATATTAAAAACCTTAACGATCAAACATCACATTTTCTCATTTTGACTGAACGGGAATTAAAAATCCGATTGAAACTGGATTAAAAACAAGCGCTCGGATTTGTACTTATTCCTTAGCAGACGACGCGTGATTACCAGAGAAGGGACTGTAAAGGGGAAAATAAACGATATTCTCACCTGCAAAGCGACAACAATGGTGCAAACGAAGCGGCAGACGCCAATTTATGTCCACTGTTGACCAGCAAATGGCCGAAGCAGACACTAAATTGAAGATTTTTCTTTAGAGCCCGGGCTCAGTTCGGCTGAGAATCACGAGCCATCACACACAATTCCAGACACCGGATTTCCGCTTAAAATGTGGGGCAAAATGGGAACCAACGGCGACTGCACGCAGCGACACACCTGGATTCGGAAGGGGGCCAAAGGGGCCTCGAGCAGCCGGCAGAGATGCAGCAGCGAGCGCGCCAGACTCCGTGAGACTCCGGGTCAACTGGGCTCGACGCACAATCAATGGTGAAGTTAAGCGGAGAGACCGGCCTCGCTTTCAATTTAGCCTCCAGCCTAGGGTGTCGCGAAAAGAGCCGGGGAACGGGTGCATGTGACGTCTGCGTCACCCGACATTTTTTTTTTTATACTTATAAAAATTTTTTAGGGGTGTATGAGTAAAGAAAAAAATGTTTTGTTTCGAGTTTAATTAAAAGAGCCAATTATATGTGCGATTTTCAATAGCAGAAATGTTTCGTTTAGAGGCAATGTTTTTTTTTTTTTTTTTTACGTATACGCCATTTTCATTACTTAGCACATAAAAAATAAATAAATAAAAATACAAATAAAAAAATAAAAAATGGGAAACAAAAAATTCAATTCAATTTACGACTGAGCCATAGCTCGCAGCGAAGCCCTCGTTACAGCGACGCAGGCATGCGCTCTAAAAGCACATTCAATATTTGATTGCACAACTAATCCATGGAGAAAGGCAACTTTTCAAATCCCTTATCACATCTTGCTCACACCCTCGTTAGAGCGAAAAGCGACTCCTTCTATGCTATCGATGGCCAGGGCTTTTCCCTCCCTCCCTCGTGGGCTGGGCGTCCATTTGCAGGGCCACGTGCACATTCAGATACCCTTATCCACCCTTCCTCTCCTCTCCTCTCCTCTCCTCTCTCTCTTCTCAATTTCAATCTGCTCCACCCCTGTCAAACACCCAAACTCAGTGGCGCACAACTGATAACGTAACAATGCATTTTAATTACCACATTATTATTGTATTAGCATTACTTTATTATTGTAACGTGATTAATCTCCTGCATTTATTATCATTTTACTACTTTCATCATGAATAATAATTATTTTTATACTATAAGCGCTAAGTGCTTAAAACAACTTAACCCTAATGAAAATAAATATCCAACAAGTAAATTAAGTTAATTTAAGTTAACAAAATAAAAAAAATATTTTTTTATCAAATTTACTTTCCTTTATAAAAATAAGGCATTAGAAAAAGCGAATAAAAATTACGATCCCATTTGACGGTGTAAGTTAAAGTGCGCCCCCTTACGATTATCATTATAAGCCTGCATCGCTTCACTTTGATTCATTAGACTTGTCGGCCGTTACCGAAGGGACCCTGTTGGAGGCTGAGTCGTCACTTCGCTGGCAGTGGCACATCCCATTAGAGGGGTCTATCTATCCAATCTATCTTGAACAAATACCACGCAATAATGAAGGGATTAGGCCTCCAAGAGAACACTCAATTATAATGGAAACTCATAAGGCTTGTTAATACGCCGCGCTCGCCCAGCCTACAGCTGCACTAATGAATCGCACGCCTCACCTCCCCCCCCCCCCCACTACCCCCCGAAAACCTTCCACTCGACAAACCCTCGGTATAACAAACTCAACCGCATGCGATGGACAATAACAAAGTGGTAAACAAAAGTCGAGCCAACTTTCAACGTCCCAAGCGTTTCTTTTGTTAACCACCGACGACACACATAATAGATGAGAGTCAAATAAAACGTCACGTTTCATTAAAGTGAAACGCGCTAATAATAAACCCACATCGAGAGCTGCTGTAATTAAATTTTTTTTTCTCCTTCGTTCATTTCCGTTTAATCGATTCGTGAATGAATGCCGAATCGATTAAAGTGAATGTGGGAACAAAGCGATTTGATTATTCATTTTTGATGCAGATTTTATAATCCGGCCACAGAAGCGTCCCAGAGGGACACTGGTCGCATAAATTGAGTTCCGGAGGGGATATTGGGACTGCAAGTCCAGTTTTTTACATCCAATTTCCTAAACAGACCGGAAGTGCCATCTCTGGACACACTTGTGAAGGTTCTACACGTGTGCATGACAGTCAACACTTCACAAAACACATTATACTCAAGAACCATCACTCAGTGTCATAAATAATATTCACTAATTCAATATTTATGTAACAAAAAACAATAAAAAAAAAGAAAAAACAAGTTTCTTACCGCGATAACAATCCGAAATATCAGCTAAAAAGCGTTCTGGATCTTTTTAATCTCACTGTCACGAATGATTAACGTGACCCCGCTACAGCGACGCATCAATTTCGTTTCACCGCCACGTGTCCGACACGGTGCCGAGCCTGGTGGCAGGGCCTGATGCTTTTGTGGCTGTTGACGCTCGCACCGGAAGTGATGTCAGGCGGCCCAGTTGCTTCATTAAGCCGCCATTCTATGGGTACGAGTTGATCCGAGTGGGAAAACGACAGCAATGCCCAATCATCGTCCACCGAGCCAATACAATTGCTCTCGCACCCTTATTCCTGCGTGGGGGAAGAGGGAAAAAAATGGAGGGATTAACTTCACTTGTGATAACAGTGTTGAATAGATTCGGGTTGTGAGTGTTCGGTAGAATTACATCATCAGAACGCGGCGCGAGACGTACGTGACGTCATAGTAGTGGGGTTGTTTAAAAACTTAACGCACCATTAATACGGTGATGGATTCGGGATTACGGAGATTAAATGTGATGAATTATCGAGTTATGGGAGAAAATTGGAAACCTCGGTGCTGCGAAGTTGGAAATTTGCAACGTCGTGAATTTAGTGCTTGCGGGTTAACCTTAACCAATATGGGGATTAAAAGGGACGGGAAGGTGGTGTGGGAGAGACGAATTAAACCTTATTGGTGAAGGCGTTCGGCGGACATCGGGGCAAATGGAAGGTTGTGCCCCCAGTGGGCGAGCGGGAGAAGGAGCACGCAATGAATTCACATCACAAGCTCATTACTGGATCGTGCGCAAAATAATAGCGTAACGAGCGCATTTCAAACCACCGTGCGGATTATGGAGGGGATCACGCGCAACAGCACATCATTTTAAATATTTAATGAGGTTAAGTCCGCTAAAAGAACGTCACGTTACGTCAATAAATTCCCGAAACAAAAATTTATTCCTGTTTCTCAAAAAAAAATTAAATTTAAAGGGCTAATAACGTGAAAATTGGATAAACACTATAAAATATATTTTATAACGCAATTAAGGCTCACTTTTCACGTATGTCCCATTCGTTGCTTAATGATCTAAAAACCAGAAGTTGGTTGGTACCGGTGTTAGTCTAAAAAAATATATAAAATTAAAATTTTATAGTGTTTTAAGCTTAATTTATAATAATAAAGACTCACAATTTCACTCTGTCCCATCAATTTCTTAATGCTCTCAAAACCAGAAGTTGATATTAGTCTAAAAAATTAAAATAAAATAAAATAAATAAAAAAGTTTTTTTTGTTTTTTTTTTCAAACCATTTTATAATATTTTTCACTAATAAGGTTAGTGTATAGCAGAAAAGCACCATGGGCATGACGCGCAAAAGGGAAAAGTGTAAACCGCACCAATAAATCGCAATGGCATCCGCCTACCTTTATCTGTCAGCCAGAACAACCACCAGGGGTTGTGGTGGCGTTGTCGTACATCACTCGAAGGGAAATTGTGAACAGTTTGGCTCGGGGACCACGGCAGGTTATCAATTCGACGAGGAAATTTGGCGCCAAAAATGAGGCTTAACTTAACCACCGACTTATTATTTGGGACCTCTCGTCTAATCATCATTTAGCAAAGCCAGACGCTTGCGGGGGCGGGGGTAATGCGGAGAAAGAGAGCTTATCACACCCCTGCATCAACGCTCGTCAGGGGCCAGCGAGTTGACGGCCAAGCGAGCGCCGCCAACGGCCATCACGCCAAACTAAGAGGAAATTATACTTCATATTTCAACCCTCAGCTCTAATACAACACTATTTAATTAATGTCAGCTCGGGGTCTTTATCTTGCGCATGCGCATGGCAAATTTACATGGTCCACAGGAAAGGGGGTGGTGGGAGAAGCGAGTTCAGGTAATTTATGAATGCCAAGATAAGGAATCCCATTAGGACATCAATAGACCTGCTAGATATTGTGGTTGGGGTTTCAGTTATGGAATCAATTAGGAACTCGCCCTCATCCCTTCCCCTCATTCTCTCGGTTTCCTCATCGTGCAACGCGGATTAATCCCACAAAGATCATTGCCACCTTGTTATTTTTCCTTTTTTTAAAAATAAAAATGGAAAAGGAAAAAAAACCCCACTATTTTATTATTTTAAATTTATTTTATAATTTTTTCAGCATCAAATCGGAAAATGTTATTAGTGACGTCATAAAATGCTATTAAGAATATTTATTTACTAATTTATTAATAATGGGTATGACTTGATACTAAAATCGATTTTGCAATGTATTGATGCAGTCACGCTATATTTGCTTAAAAACAATGTTAAAATCGTCACTATTTGTTTAAAAGTTTTTTAATGGCCCAATACTGTTTCACAAGCCCCTATTAGTATTTATTAAACCACTGCAAAAACCATTTTTCTTTGACTTGACACCTGAGGGGAAGAAAATGATTCTACGAGTCGTTTACATTCAATCTTAAATCAACACAACTGCTAAAGTGTATTTCAACACCGCTTTTCACAAGTTTTTTAACCCGCCACACACAATGGAGCTATTCAATATTTTAATCTCAATAGTAACAGTACCCAACAAGTCCTATCTGCGATTTATTTACACTGTAAATAATCCAAACATTTGCAATTCAAGGGAGGAGAAAGCGTTGAAAAATCAACAAGAAGGTTGTTTACTACAACCTTTTTGTTCCATTTCGTCTCTCAGTGAATATAAAAATTGAAAATTCGCTCTTTTCATAAATAAAATATAAATAAAGCAAATTTATTCTTGTAAACAAACAAGGAGAAAAAAAATTTAATAAATCCAAACAGGCGTATTCTAATTTCAGCTAAATCCTAATGAATTTGTGCTACATGATTAAGGAGGAGCAATGCATATTGTGACAAATTAAAAATGGTTCTTGTTAAGACGGGAGGGAGGAACGAAAGGGGTATATAGGTACTAGACAAACACAGGATTATCAGGGGATCCTCGGAACGCACTTGGGCGTCACGCACACGCGTTCGGTGTCGTGTTGCACGCATAAATAATTATAAGTAAAGCAAATGTTTAATGAAATTTATTCAGACGAGAAATGAAGATGAAGATACTCGAAATTAACACTACTGTAAATCAATATAAAATTTTTAAGAAGTAAAAATAAATTTATCGTTTTCAAAACAACTTTTCAAAGTGTGAAATGCATTAAATTTGAATAACAAATAAAAAAAAAAATTATTTTGCAACTCTAATTCCATGGCAACAAATTTTTGTAAAGATAAAAGAGGAGAGAACGGGCACACACGTAGTCTAATGTCCTGAGAAAATAAGATTTTTGAAAAGGCAAGACGACGCCACATGAAAGCGTCTCATTAATTGGCCTCGTCGGGCAGCGACTAATTAGCCGAGGGACTTGTTTTCTGCACGTGAGCCATTCCGTCCTTCTCTCCCTTCCTCCGCACTGTCGATTTCATTAAATTCAGGAAATTAAAAGTGCAATTGATGAATTGCTGAGGGTTGTGGTTGTGCCTGTTTTCGCATTAACTGCCCAGTAACTTAACGCTTAGTGGCACAAACATCGTTGCAACCTTCAAAATGAAAAACATGCCACTGATTCGCGCACGTGGCTAAATTGAACA
>JAQFZP010000567.1:0-32222 GCA_034695745.1 Geophilus truncorum
TGAAATATTGAAACTGTTTTGAATTCATTTTATTTGCATTGCGCGTTGCACATTGGGTAATTTTATTTCTAGCTTTTAATTAACTTCCGGCTTACGTTTTAAGCCTAATTAGTCATCTAGCTTGCCGCTAGGTGGCGAATAGTAGTTAATCACGTCACAAGAGTTTGAGAATATACAGGAAACAGAACAAGGCTCTGTGATGCACTGCTAGGGGCGCCATCTGCATGTCGGAACAGACTTCCCACACTTCCAACAATTTCATCAAATTGTTATTTATCGTTTTGAGTATTCTCAGATTAGCCTCTTGCAACCTTAACCCTTCCATTACCAGGTCACAAAAATCTACACGCGTTAGCATTACCAGCAATAGGTAAAAATATCCCAATTTTTGCTATCTTAAATTGGGTACCCGGTACCATATAATTTTTGTTACTGTCAGCAGAGGGAGTATATTTATTCAATCAGACTCATTCTTTTCTCACTTAACCCCTTCTAGGAGAAATACTAAAAGTAGGTCTTTCACACTGAAACTTTGAATCCCTTATTAGCTATAGCAGAAAGCCTAACCAAAAATGTTTTATAGGATTTTAAGAAACAGAAAAAAAATTGCAAGGGTTATAACTTTATCATTAATAATTTTTTTAACGCCAAATTTAGCCAGAACCTAGTTTAGTAAAATATGCATGAACTCGAGAAAAGAAAAGAAAAGAAAAGAAAATATTTATCTTAAATAGAAAAAAAAATTCCTATTTATAAGTTTCAGATGAATATTTTTACCTATGGTTGGTAATGGAAGGGTTAAACATTCCTGTTTTCCTTTACTATTGTGGCCTTTACTCCTGCAACTTTAAGCCTAAATCTCCTTTCTCTCCGGAATCAGCAATTCCAAATTCATTCACCAGATGGATAAATGTAGGATAACATCATTGAATTTCAGAAATTATACAAGCACATTTGTTCAAAATAATTTAATAATTTAAAAAAAGTACTACTTAAGATAAATACATCAAAATTATTAAAAATTAATGTATTTTTTTGCAATTAAAAATTTCCAAGCAAAAATTAAAAAAAAAAAAAAAAAAAAAAAAAAATTTCAATTGTAACTTAACTGAGATCGCAAGACCTTGATCCAAAGTTAAATAAAATACTCTTCTTTTTATTCCCATGGAGCTCTCTTTTTATTTACCAGATCTTCACACACGAGTGCTAACTCGCCAAGACGTTTATCGTAATTACTGAGTCAGTCTCGATTTGATAGTCCCTCCACTCTCACACCAAGCGGAGCTGAAAAGTTGACATTACTCATTACTGCTGCATCAGCCGCTCTTCTGTCTCTATCGCACGAATCTTCGCGAGGATTTCCTGCTTGTTGCTATAGTAACTCTTGTGCGCATCCACCATACGTGAAATACTTTTATCTTTTTTTCTAATTGCTTTCAAATTCACCGTAATAATATTTTTTCTCTCACCGGCTTTTAAAAAGGATTTGTTGCTCGTGTTCCAACGACTAATGATTTTTTGTCCATAAGATCTTTTGTTCCTTGAGCATTGCAGGAAAAGTGGAATTTGTCACAATTGGAATGAAAAAATTTTAAAATGGAGAAAATGTAAAAAATGAGATAGATTTGTTATTTTATTATGCAGTTTTTTCAATTGGAATCAGATGTAAGGGAATGTAGACAGGTTTGATGAGATGCTGAAAGAAAATGAATATCCCAAAGGTTGTGTAAGAAAAAGCATAAAATTTCAAATGAGAAGATAGAGCTGAGAAGGATTTGCAGTGAAAGCATACTTCTTGGCATAACTTTGATATTGCCTTTTTTACTATCACATGAAATGATGTAAGATAAAAGTAAATTAATTAGTTAGTTTAAAATATTATATCCAAAGCATGTTTGATCACTTTTTTGCATTTCCATTTTAAAGTATTTTACTAATTTTCAAAGGTCAAAAGATAAAAGGCAAAAGGTAAAGTCTTGTTAATTTATGACATGTGTAAGAAAATGGAAATGATATCATACTTAACAGACATTTCCTTAAATGTCTTACTCCAAGAGACACTGCAGTCTCTTATTCCATTTAAGCACGCCACTTAAAAGTGTAGATCATCTGCACTTTGTGACAGTTGTTGCTTTGCAAGAAACTTTATATAATATGTTTAAGAATGTATTTCTAACTTGTAAGTTAAGTTGTATTTAATCCTATCACCATGTTCCTAATTTAAGCCTTTTAGCATGCTGTTATTGTGTTTTTTTTTTGTTGTTGTTGTATTACTATCTTTTGTTGTCGTTATATAATGATGTTGTATGTCAATCATTGATCATTATCTTTGTAACTTAAATTATATTGTTAATTCAGTAAAAGCTTTGCTCCTATAGAAGCATCTCTCTTTTTTTCTATCTTCTTCTTTATTTAGACTAACACTTTAGCACTAACATTTAGAGACTTAGCTCCTGGCACTAGAGCCCAACTTAGGACTAAACTCCTTAACTTATATATGCTAAGTTTACATTACAGCTAAAGTTAGAACTTGTAGTTCGAATTTAAAAATTTGAAGTGTAAAAGTTCAAAATTTGTTGTTTAAATTAACAATGAACTTCGAATTAAATGGCGTAGCAAATCGAAAAACCAAAACCAAAACGTCATTCCTGAAGGGGAAAATAAGTTCGAAGTCTGTTAACTTCAAACTTTAAGTATTTACACCGTTACAATTTAACAATACTAGAATCGTGCAGTCGCTTTGCTGGCTGAGTGTCGTTCTGTGGTTGAAAAAAAATGACGTCATAACTTTAAAAAAGCATGCCCATTGCTTATTTTGTTTTGATTAGTTGTTACGTCATTGCCTCGTTGTCTCAACCAATCGAAATCACATATCGACCTATCAAAACAATCACGTGATTTAGAATTTTAGTATTACCAGTATAGATTATAGATAAGGCAGTGAGATGATTGTTTTGTTTGGTATTAATTTCGGTAGCAATCCGTAGTTGGCTAACACTCCTTGTAAGTCACTTAAATTGCATCAGTTTTTATGCGTGTTCAATCTTAAGCGACTTACTTTCTTTCACTTATTTACCTTAATTTAAACAAAATTCACTCCACAGCAAATTTCAATTTCCCAATCCAAATTCCAACAAAAGCTTTGCTTGTCTTTTCAATGAGACTTTAAAATTGCCTCAAAGTATCCAGCAATCACCAATTGAAACCTTAAAGTTACAAGCTAAGAACTGCTTGCTAATCATTAGTTTCAGTCAGCAAAACCGCTCAAGTTTACCTACCCGAAGCAATATCGAGCGAATCTGAGACTAAGGATTAATTAGTCTCTCCCACACAGAGAAGAATGTCTCTTTCACACCTTGAGGTGTAACTGGTGTAATAAAAAGAGGAAATTTCCTCCAAAACATCACATTATTGTTCTCCATAGAAAAAAAAAAGTCAAAATCCCAAAAGCAGCTTTCTATTTGAGGAGAAAGAAGTGCTGCTTCACTGAAGCTTAAGTTCTTTTTAATATTGATACTTAAGGCAGTGATCTTTGCCATCTCCTGGAAAATGTCTTCTCCATCAGCACCTCACTATCTGTGTCATGCATCTTGCATGTGTGGCCAATGGGTTTTATTTTTCCTCCAGAAGTCTTCTTTTGAAGGAAGAAGAATGTATTAATGCTGTCAGTTATCTATTCAGAAACCCTTCTGTTTCTCAACAGGGTTTGACCCTTGATCCTTGCTTAAAGTATTGAAACAAGTCTGACTAAAAGTAGGCAAGTTCTAAGCTTCCTTGGAAAATGAGATAAAAGGTACTGAAATATTAACAGTATTCCCAATGTCAACAAAAAGAAATAAAGATTTAACAAAATGAAAGGTATGTTATCAATAATGAATGACTTTTCTCAATAGTAAAATGGAAGTTCAACAATGAATGTTGTAACAATAGTAGCAATGTGTCATAATTTTTGCCAACAATGGTTGGCTGTTAACAATGAATATTGTGTCAATATTATTATGCTTCATAAACAATGCATTATTTTTTCATAATATATTGCTTTACAAAAATTACCTTATATTTTATTAAAATAATACCTATTGAATTTGTTATCAATGCTTTTTCAACAATAAATTTTCCACTTTAATGGCTGAAGACAATAATATTAAAAGACTAAAAAAAATCTTCCCACTGACTAAAAACATCCCTCAGCAATGCATCTTCATTTAGTCAATGGTTTTCTCAGCAAGAAACAAAAAACAAAACATACCAGTAATTAACATTGAAACAACAAACACTTGTTCTTTCACATGGATCCACCAACAACAAATAAAATTAAAAATAAAACTTAAAGATGAAACCAACAAAACTTGCAGAAAAAACATCTTCCAGATAACAACTGTCAGCAACCGGTTGAATATTGGAATCGAAGAAAGACCGAAAACTTGTCCAGCGTTCATCGAATAGGAACGCTGGCAAATGAAGTTGACAGCAATTGTGTAACCCCAATTGATGACAAGTGGTGAGAGTTCACTGTAATAACCAGAGAAGCAAAGCACAACCCTTTTATATCAAATGTTGCCTCAATGTGGCACCACTGAGAGATTCTCAGGCGTATTATGTGCTCATGTGTGTCATTTCTCTACCATCTTTGGCACATGTTGTTCCCTCTATGTCTTCCACTTGGATCTATTGATCTGTGACCAGTTGTAAAGCTTCTTTTTTCAAAACCTGCCAACTACTATACACTTTTTTTTCTCTTTCTTTGGGTTACATGTATTCAATGAAGAAAGAAAGTTTGATCTATTCTGTATTGAAAAAGGAAGTGTAATATTTCATGCTTTTTTCCTTTTAAACCTACTTATTTCTTCAAGTTTCAGAGAACAGGAATGATCTGTGCTGACCTGTTATTGATCTACTTTTGGGGTGGTCTTGGTAGGCACAATTCCTTTTTGAAGTTTTCTGTTTTAATGGTGGATGTCATTACCAGTGTAAGGTATTCTGGAGTTTTTTTTTTTAGGTTTGTTTGGAGTTGAAGTGAAGCAAAAGATTGTTTTTGTAGTTTTGCATTATAAAGTGAAATGCATTAAATTTCTCATGCATACTGTGTAAATGATATTAGCAATTCTGGTCCATTTTGTTAAAAATAGATGTGAAATATAAACGTTTATTGAGTTTTTGAAGTTCTTGACAAAATGTGGTGAGTAATGAAATTAAAAATTAAATTTTCTTGTTAAAGTGGAGTGAAATTAATATACTGTAGAAGTATTAGATTTTGCTATTTAATTAATTTTAACACCATAGTCTTTATGAAACATAAGCAACAATCAATTTTATATTTATAACTTACAAAATTTATTCTTGAATTTATATTTAACATGCAATTCATAATTAATATACACCACATTTTGCAAAGCAATTTTCTGCAAACACTTTATTATTTTACCATTGTTTTAACATTGCTGAATAAAAAAATACGGATAACAATGACAGAGCGGCAATTGATCATTATTGTTAAAGTAATTATTTATGTGACTTTCATTTCTAAATAAAACAATAGGAATTAACAATGCATTTACAACCAAATAAAACAATGAAATAAATAACAGACTACTATCAATCATTTCAAAATTCAATATGTCAAAATGCCAAAACAAAAAAACACTTCCAAAACAAAAACATACTTCCAAGATTTCAAGACTTCAAATCGACAACGACATCATGTAGACTATACGGTACTCCAAAATTAATTCACAACAAACCCCATACATTTTCCTTTATACCTTTTTACATGTGGCTAAAAATTAATCAAATTATAATCAAACAACTTGACACTCACTCGAATTAATCCATTTCATTGCTTCATTTAATCATTCAGATAAAAAGTAAATAAAAAAAAAAAAAAAAAATGGAAAAACAAACTCACGTAGCGAAATAAATCGATTTCACTGCAGAAAAAAAAATTCATTGCTTCTAAACCAGGAAAAAAATTCCTATTAATTATCTTAAAGCCTCGAAACGGGTTTGCGTACAGAGGGCGGCGAATTATCATCGCACGAAAGGGTTATAAATAACTGAGAAGCGCATCCTCCATCCTACAGCTCATCATCAGACTAGGGTGACATTAATTTCATGTAATTGCTGCTACAACGAGTGCTGCCCCCTGGTGGAAAACAGCTCTGTGCACTTATACATCAACCACCCAGCCTCCCCCTTCCACCCCTTTTAATATTGATTGGTAATTAGAGAAATGTCTCGTTACATAAACCCGCATTTCCATTAAATCTAAAATTGAGTAAATATTAGTCAAAAGTCTGCGAACGGAAGGAAACTTGGAAGGTATGTTTCAACTGCAGGCAAAATTAAGGTTTGGAAGAAGAAATCCCTGAGGAGATATTGTGCTTTCAGTGTGTAAGGGTTAATTTGCCAGATTGGAAATATCATATAAGATGCTCTTATCAATTAAGTGGAAACTTATTTTAATTAAAGCTAGAGATTAGGAGACAATTCTAAGGGTAACAGTGTACATAAACGCAAGGTTAAAAAAAAAAGTAGCTTTTGTTTGCAATAAAGTAAAATAGATGAATAGATAAACTTTATAACTTACACTATATGACTTTATACTGTAAGTGTTTGGTATTGTAACCTGAAGCATAACGCTATGACTCCACTAAGCGAAAGTTCTGGAACATTACGTCATACTAGCTAATGTTTTCATGGAAATTAGTGTAACATTTGATGGCTAATTTCTGCTTATAACAAAATTATACCAATAAAATAAAAATTCTTGATTTTAATTACCGGTATTCAATTTTCATCACATTTAATTTTAAAATGGCATAAATTGATTGAGAAATTCGTGCTGTCTCCCCAGTGAAGTCAATGGTCAGAAAAGAATGGTCAACATGTGACGTTTATACAGATCTCTCTTCTCATTGGTTGTGCTATTTTATAAGAGTAGGGTTAAACGAAAAGGTTTTCCTTATGCTATAAACTCTTTTAAGTAATAAGAAGTACCTATATGGGTTTCATACATCACCTGGTGGCATTACAAAATTTTTATATTTTTATATTAGCTGTAATACAACCAGTTACTGTAACGAGCATTACCTTCCAAACCATATTCGAAGTTTATTCATGCGTAGTTACTTGTATAAACCTAGCTGCCTCTTATAACAAGAATGACCTGCAATTCTAATTCAAAATCAAGTCTGTTTTTTATAATCTTACACTAAATGGGAGGTGTAATTATCTCCCACAGCCAATAAGCGAGCATTATAAATGTTCTAACAAAATATCGGAAATCACGTGACGCCTACTTAGTATACGGTTATAAAAAGGACTGTACATTAGTACGTTCAATTTCGTTAAGGTACATAATAAAAACTTAACTTAGCTTAAGTTAAGGCAAATAAGTGTACGGTAAGAAAAATCACTTAAGATTGGCTTAAAACTAACTGGCTGTCACTAATAAGTAAGTGCAGGTAACTTAGATTAAGTTACCGTAAGTCACATGGTTAAGGCAAATAAGAGACCCAAAGTGTCACTTAACTTAAAAGTGACATTTCCATTTTCTTAAGTCAATTAAGTAACTTTGTCTTAGCAAAATTAAATGCAACTATTTCAGTCATTTCATGCTACAAGAGACAGCTGTCATTGTTGTCACCTTTGTTTCAAGATTTAGAAAATTCCAAATTAAATGAAAGCAATAATTAAGCCCAAGGATTAAAATTTTCATATTAAACAGATTAGACAGCAAATACATTCCCTCATACATCATTTGCAATTTAAATGCACAATTTTATTTGTTGACAGGAGAAATTCAGATCATTAGTAACTGATTGTGAGTGAATCAAGTCAATTTAAAATGTGAAGAGAAATTGTATTCTACATGAAATCAATTTCAATTAAATGTAGATCAAAAATATTTCTTTCTTCAAAATAAAAAATATAAATTGGTTTTGTATGATGGAATTGGAGAGTGCTTCTCTTGCAGCTTGCAGGCAGTGCAGTGAAGCCATTTTTCTGTTCAAATTTTATGGGGTTGAGAAATTGCAATTTATATAATACAATTTTTAGAGTACAGATAGTGAGAGCAACTTTTCACTTCATAATTAAAACAGAGCAATGAAAATGTCATGGCATATATAAAGGAACATGAGATATAACTTTAACTATTATCCACATTGAATTAATTATGTATGGATTAATTTTATTACTGCATTAACAACTGTTCCGAAAGCTGTTTGCATTTCACTGCTCCCTTTAAGTTAAGTGTTAAACTGCAAACTTTCAACTTTTATTTTTCATTTATAATTTGTACACATTATACACAATTGCCTGCCAATTTTTGTCTTTAATTATTTACACAGTACTTTAAATAGCTTGGCTGACCTTTAATCAACCTTTAATAAAGATAGAATGGAAAACAATAGAAGTGTTTAATCTAAGTTGGAGATAACATGATAAAAATATATTAGGTGTAAATGGAATTATAATGTTATCAGTTTATTTAAATTAGGTATTTTTAATGTCTACTTTGCAGTAAAAATTGATTAAAATTTGCCAAAATTGTCATTTTATCAAAAAAGAAAAAAATATTGTCAAAAGAATGAGATTAATAGTTTGTGATATTGTTTTAGCATTTCTTTCAATAATAATGTTTCATAAAATATTTTCACATTTCTCCAACAATGTTGCAACAACGGTTTTAAATTAAGTTTTCCAACAATGACTTCAACCCTATTCCAACATTACCTGCAGACAACACCAAATAAGAGTTTTTATAATCAATCTTTATCAACCATAAAACAATATGTAAAATGGAATTTTAAAACAAATTTCTACAACACGCAATCCTAAATTATTTACTGTTTTGTTTACCATTTAAACAAAACATCACTATATAAATATTTCAACCAAATCGATTTTAACTCAATAAAATTCATTTTTTATCCTCTAACAGAAATAAAAAAAAATCCAAAATGGCACCTTTGACACTCACCTATTGGTTTTTTAAACGCAATAAAACTTGATATCGATATTCCGAATGTATAAATGTAGACGAAACCCCTTTTCGAACAAAAATCCCTCTCAACTACCCAAAACAGCATTGATTGCGAGATTTTACACGGTCGAAATTCTATTTTTAGACGCAGCCACTGCCCTCCTGAAAAAATTCCATCATTCATCATCTTAAAACGCGTGCGTCGCTCGCTCCCACTTCTCGTCTTTAAAAACAAAAAAAGAAGAAGAGGGAACAGATAAAGATAATTTGTACTGCTCTTTCTCTTTTTTTGCCTACTTTAAACGTGAAGCATCACTCAGCGCACCTTGTCAAGCGCTTCACGGTGCAAACGAGCATCTGTTTTGGTTAACTTTAATTACCCACACACATTAAGAGATTAAGAGCATGAACGCTTTGCACAATGATGTTTGCAGCGCATTTCTTAAGTCTCAACTCAATTCCTTAAGCAACTCAGGCTATTAGGGTTTTTAGGTAGCAAAATGATTACTGGATGCCGCTACCAGAAATAAAGTTAAGTACCGTAGTAGGTCACTTTTGCATAAATATTGTGAAGTCAATTGTTGGTAGGTGGCGACTCGACCATTTGTCGCGGCAATTTTGTGAATTAAAAATCAAGTTCAACACCGCCTTGTGATAAAATAGAGTACTGCAGGTTTTAGTTTGATGTTGTGATTTGTGTCATTTTGCATCACACTGCCTTGTCTGCGCAAGTGCAGTTCAACTGTGAAGTTATTTGCACATTATTTATATAAAAATTGTACAATTATGTATTTCTGCGCATGCTCTCTGCAGTGAAGAAATAGTTGCACTTTGTACTACTAGGAAGCAGCATTTTACTTTTATGGCAATGCTTTGAACCGGAACGTTACAACCAAAAAAACGAAATTTTCAGCTGAAGTGAAACTGGAACCAAATCGAAAAAATTTAACTTTTAAAGCAAAAACCGTACCAAAAACCGTTATTTATTTTAGTTTTGCATATTTTTCTAATTTGTCTTGTCTTAAGTTAAAATCTAGGTCGATTAATATTTCAAAAATGTTCTATAATGAACGAAATTTATATCTTGTTAGTTATTTTTCAAAGTTTTCATTGGTTTTTAATTAAATTTATAAAAATATTGGTCAGAGTAAAAACCGAAATTTTCAATTTTCTTCGAACCGGAATAAAAACTAAAACAAAAAAATTAAAAAAATTTGGTTTGAATCCCTGTTTTACAGTATCCTCAGTGATAAGATTTTCATTTCAGTAACAGACAAACTTCTATATCTATCAAAATGTTTTAAAAAATGTCTCCTTATTTTGGCTTAACATACGGTACCGTAGTTCAATTCAACTGCGATTACAGCCACAAGTTTTCAAAGTTCGTTCGATGTCGTGAGCATGGATCCGAGCAGATAAACGATTTTCTAAAAATTCAGCAGTGCACTGCAATTTTTCTTTCCAAATTACTGCGAGATAAACCTTGAAAGATGGTTGAAATGGTAAATAAAACAGTTCGGTGTGCGAGGAAAAGTTTCCTGGGGATTTATCGCACAATTTCACCGCGCCGACTTAGCTTCCGGTGTGCTGTGCTCACCGGGTTTCGAGGTATGGCTTGTCATGTTTGTTGATTCAACTTGCCGTCTAAATTAGTGTCATCAACAAATTGCTAATTTGACAAAGGGTTTTAATAAAAACAAACCACAAATTATATTTTTCTTCGTCTTTCCCTTTGTTGGTGGTCTACGAATTTTATTGCCGATAAGGTCACTGCATAGTCTTAGTAGTTGCTCCTGACATAAGCCTACTTTCTCCTGTTGGAAGATGAAAACTTCCAAGCCCTAGCCCTCTTGTGGCTTCCCCTGCTACTAAGTTATATGCTGCGTGTGAGTTTTCTAGCAGTACAACTAAAAACTAACTTATTATACCTTTTTTCTCCTTTCCTCACGTTTTTATTTTAAGTTTCCACTGTCAATGGGATTTGAAGTTATATTTTCTTTCTACTTTGTTTGGTTGACTTACAGCTTTTCTTTCAGTGGAAGACTTCTTTTCTTGAATTTTTGTTTCATTGGTGGTCCCTGAATCTCATCGAAACAAATCACCGTTAACCACAGCAATTTGTTGCGACTTTAAGTTAAACTCTCCCCCCACTGCCTCATGGTTTTTATTAAAACACCCTTTAACTGTTGCAATAAGCATGACATCAATTATTAACTGCCTCCTAGTGAGAATGTTTGTAACACCTAATTTTACCTTGCATTATACTCCAATTTCTCCACCACAGAAGTAATAACCAAATAAATACAGTAAATAAATAAATAAACCCTAGAAAATTGTTCCTCCACAATTGCAGTGACCAAGAGAGAACAAAAAACACTCCCCCTGCAGTTACTTTACTTTAAATACACATGTAACAAGCCTGGAGTTGCAAGAAAACAGCCAATTTTTCCTTGTTATTTTTTTCCTTCTTCTGGATTATGATGTAATTGAAAAGTGTGTTTTCACAACTTGTTGTTTTAACACAATTTCATTCTCTCTCTCTCTCTCTCTCTCTCTCTCCCACACACCAGATGGTGCAGTTACAGCATGATTTATATTTTCTTCTTTTCTCCAAATTTGAAAAAAAAAATTAAATTCTGTTTTACCATTTCTGGAAATGATTTATAAAGCGTGTCTAACTGTTTGGCGGCGTTGCATTCATTGGATTCTGACGTGCAAAGAATCAATTTGAGTGAAAAGTTCAATTTGAATGCGACTTTAAGTTTGCAGCGACGCGTCGAGATATTTAGCTTTTGTTATTGCGATTAACCTGTTTCCAGGCTCGGAATAAATAAGTGCTAAAGCTGAACTCGTATTTTAATTATTTTCAAACTTTTCCTAATTTCATCTTTTGTCATACACAAAAGGAAAATTCTGACTCTAGATTCTCTTTAAAAAAAAGATTTATATTTTTTCCACTACATTTCCCTTCCTAATTGGGCCCATAATCCACAAACAGACATCATTTATCTGTTTATTCCCACTTATTCTTTCGGAACTAACCCTAACTCAACAGAGAAATCCATTTAAAACTGCTACTTAATCCCCAAACTCACAATTCATGCACCAAAAACAAGCAAAAATCAAAATTACACATTAAACTCCTGAGAAATGAGCAATCTCATTTCAACACTTACATTTACCCATCTCAAGACTACTTCTCACTGCACATGCTCCAGCAAATCTCCTCCTACTGGCAAGAAACTGGATGACCATTAGAGAGAACCATAAAGGCAAAAATCCTTATGAATGCTTTATGGAAGAAGCAAGCAAGTGAAACCTCATCTGGGATTAAGAAAACCCATAGGAAGTATCACATGAGGTGAAAAAGTATTAGATAATTAATCATCTTTGAGAAAAGATGGAAGATGTACTAGTGAATCAAGGAGCACCGCAGTGAAAACAAATCCCATTTGACTTGCAAGTTGCAAGAGTAATGAAGATTCAACACTTAAGATAAAGTAGTGTTTATGTTGAGTTTTCTGTTTAAACTGACTTGTGAGAGTTCAACTTGCAAATATCCTAGGCCTATTTTACTAACAATTCTCAGAAGAATTTGCTTTGTGGTGTATATGTCCTCAATGAAATGTAAAATTAAGGTATGGCAGTGCCACTTCATGAGGTTATTGTGAGTGTGAATGATTGAAAACCTCATGTGATCTACACAAAAAAATGTTAGAATTGAAATTTTCTGACTTCAAACTTTGCATTGAAAATTGTGAAACTTTGCCTTGAATTAGTGTCATCATTGGCTTAACTCAAGCTGAAAAGGAGAATTATTTCTCAACTGCATTCACCTGAGCCATCTCACGACTTAAAATGAGCAATAAATTTACTTCTAATTTTAAGAAAGGTCTGGTGCTAACTTTGTTTAATTGATGATTAGGATTTAGGATTGAGTAATTTATTCCTAATTAATCATTTGTGAATCGGTTTCGATAACTTCAATACAAAAACCATGGCTGATTAACCCTTCCATTACATGGTTGCGAAACTCTACGCGCATTACCAGCAATAGATAATATTTAACCAATCAGGATCATTCTTTTCTTGCTTGACCCCTGCTGCGTTACCCCTTTTAGGGAAAATGATGAAACATTTAATCCCTCATCAGCTATAGTAGAAAGCCTAACCAAAAAAGTCTCATAGAATTTTAAGGGGCAGAAAAATTGCAAGAGCTATAACTTTATTATAAATAATTTTTTTCACACCAAATTTAGCTAGAACATATTTTACTGAAACATGCATAAGCCTAAGAAGAAAAAATATTTATCTTGCGTTAGATATATATTTTTTTTTATCTATCATTGGTAATAGAAATATTCTACTCAGCAACTTTTTAACATAATTTTTAAATTTTCACAATTGATGTCTCTAATGGAAAAACAGAAAAGAGACTTCTGCATTATAATAAATTGCAAAAGTGTTAAAATGAGTGCTTGTTATCAGTCAAGCCCTTGCATACACAGTAGTGGTAATGTATTGTCTCTATAGCACTGACAAGGAAAAGCAGTTTCCTTCTACTAAAAACATCCCTTGCACTTGATTACACACTACAATTGGCATGTGGGAGGAGATATTTTATTCAATTTGTGGTTATGTCACATTTTTTTCCCTTCAACAACTGGAGTTGTGGTATTGGAAAATGGTGGTGAGAGAGGGTTGAAAATTGCATTGGAATTTTTTTTATTATTTTATTTTATTTCATGTCACTTCCTTGTTTTGTGATTTTTTTCACGTTGATTTAAAAAGGGGAAGTGCATGACTTTTTCATGTAAAAGTTGGTTTAAGGGGGGAGTGGGGGAAGTTGTATCTAAAAATAGAAGGATGAAATCCAATAAAATGACACATTTGTCAATAGGCAACTGTGACGCTTCTTCTGTTTAAGAGTATACCTTAATAGAAATTTCGTTTCGTTTTTGCACCCAACCTAAAAATAATTTATGGATTTTCCTCTCGTGTTTGGTTTAAATTTAGGTGGTGTTGTTGGTTGAGTCAAAGAATGCGAAATTTTCATAATTTATTGCTTCCAGTGAATTATACGCGTCAATACCTGCAACCATATCTCCATTAGATGTCGATGTTAAATGAACAGTGCAATAAATTTTTAGTCATTTTCAAGTGAATTACATGTATGGCACTTTGTATCGCACTGGAAAATATATACCGGTATTGTAATTGAGAAAAGCATAAAAAATATTTGGCAAAATTGTTAGAAAGAAGAATTTCATTGTTACATCGTTGAGTAATGCATTTGATTGCATTACAACAGCAACAATATTTTCTAAACAATCAATTACATTGCACATTTCAACAATAAATTTAATTCTTGACTCTTAACTTCAACATCATTAATAAACTTCATTGTTAACTTAAACAATAATATTCTTAAAATAAAAAAAAACACATCTGTTAACAACAATTCACATAACCTTTAAAACCATACTTCTAAAAAAAATTTAAAAAATTCGCAGCTCCATTCCACCCACCTGGCGACAATTTGCCAGCCTATGCATTCGGTGTTTATTAAACACAATCGACACTTGTTCAATAATTCCCCTCACACCCAGTCAAGATCCAACAACATTTGCAGCCAACCGAGCACCGCTGCATAAACCTACTTATCACGTGAATCCCATAACACACTAAGCACACACGTTTCCACACTTGCCCTTTCGCAAGCCTGTCCCCCTGCACTATTAAATTCCAGCGGTCGAATACCGCAAACTCAATTAAAACACCTTCATAGATATAGGGCGAATAAGAATTCTCTTGTTATAAAATAAAAACAAGATAATTCACACTCATATACCCTGTGTAGCAAAATGACTTTCGGAATAAATAAACGGTACTTACGACTGTCGAGTCTTTGCGCTTTCTTGTCCTGCTTTCCCATGTCTCTTGTCGAGTGAATCGCGAGAAATTTATTAACTTCGTTTCAAGGTTGGCATGAGTGCGACGGAATGCTGCCAGCCACTTGTCAGAGCGATCCAGGTCCTGTGGAGAAGACGCGAAATTAGGGAAAGTTTCTCAGGAGGAAAGGCTCGTGGCGAGAAGCGCTGGATGTGTCCAACTGGACGACCGAGTGACTCCTAATATCAACAAGCATTTCAGCTGACAGCCCCTTGAACAGCGCCACTGTGTGGCATCCACCGTCGTGTTCGAGCAGAGCTAGATGAAAGTGACTGTGCGCATGAGCAGTGGATCGGTGACGTCTTGTGAAGAGTCAGTCGATGGAGGGGGTCAGGCGCGCGAGGATTACTTAAGCTTTGCTTAACGGGTTAATTAGTTGTAACGACGGTGCTGTCGTCATCATTTTGAATATTTTGACAAATATAGTCAAACCTTGTTTGCAATGAGAACTAACAATGTTTGTAGGGGATAAAGAAGGAAATGGTTTTCAAATTTTTCTTTCCTCGTGCACATCTAGAACACGGCTTTTAATTGCTGAATACTAATTCTAACGAAAAGAAGATAATTAGCCAATTTGTCGATCCTCTAAGATTCGTTATACCGAGGTTTGATGAGGTTTGGCTTGCGCTATGTTTGATTTAACGCGCGTAAAATCGTGTTGCGACCGCCATTTTGTATTTTAGGCTTATTTTCTAATTTTTCGACTCGTATTACGTGTTGGATTTTCACCCACTGCACCAAACGAAAAGGTGGTTGCGTCTAGCCATAGGAGAGTCCAATTGAGAAGGGTTGGATCGAGGGGGTTATGTTTTCATCGATTGAGCACCAGGTGGCCGATGCATTCTTCAGGTGGGGACGCCCTGCAGTTGACTGGTGGTCGTGGTCGTCGCATCGCATTCCGCGTCGCAATGGGCGATAATTAAAACAAGTCGCGGAGCGTCGTCATTTTCACTCCTTTTGTGACTTCCTTCGTTCATATTTCAAACGCTCCGCTAAAAATAATCTCGTAGGATTAATTATTCAAATGGCATTCCAGACTTGGCACAAAAATTATTTAATAAAACCCTTCCTATGCACTGCTCGCAACGAATCTAGGAATTCCAATAGCTTTTTCCTGCATAAATTGCATGTTTTAAATAATTAACTTTAATTTCGACTTTGCGAATTAATAATTCCAAATGTCGGCAGAGGCCGCTGTCATTGAGACTTTCTTTATTCTTTCTGATCTTGGATTTTTGTTTTGTTGGTGGTCTCAGTGATAAGTGTTTTTAAATTTTGAAAAAGGCTTAATGTTGCAGTTATTGAACAACGGTTGTCGAAAGCCAGCTTCTTGCTGAATCTTGATTGATGAACGTTTTGTCAGAAAGGAAAAGCCTGTTTGAATAATTAAATATGTTTTGGCTTTGAGGAACTCATGTTACAGGAATTTGTTTCATTGTGATGGCCCTGAATCTTTTATTATACATATATATAGTATTGCTGGACTTCAGGCTTAATTGACAGTCTCTGAAGCTACTAATTACAGCTTAAAGACTCATAGAAGATATCAATAATTCAGTTTGTCATTAGAAGGATCATTTTATAAGAATGCAATTTATTGATTCAGTTATCATTTCTTTTTTATAGATTTTGCTATGTTAAAGAATTATGAATGATGGCATTTGATTAATCTCTGATCATTTGTAACTGACCTAGGAATCACCAACTTGTCAGTTCGTATAGAACCAACATACAAACAATGTTGCACAAATCACCTACACGGTCATGAGTAAATAGCTGACCCAACATCTAACAAGGGACAGCCACTGAACTTGAAATTACGCCTAAACAATTACATTACATACTTACATTAATCCCTTAAATGACAGTTTGCGCAAACACCCGAAACAAAAATCTATAGATAATTTCGACCAAAATATTTTTGTGCATTGAGCAGTTACACCGAAATTTTTAGGTCGAAATTCCGAATATTTTTCGAAAATAATTGGGTTAAGATATTGCGTTTTACGTTTCGTACGAAATGCGCAAACTGCCTAATATCTTTCAACGCTCAATACAATACGAGATATCAACAGACGAATTTCGTATTGAGATCGTGTTTTCACTTAATTTGTTCTGGATCAAAGCGTAACACGCAGTGGCAAATTGCAGGACAAATTAAGCGAAAACACTACCTCAATACAAAATTCGTCTGTTGATAAAATGACATGTAACATACAATATATTATAGAGTATAAATTATAAATTGCATGTCAAGTTCAAAGTTATAAATATACGGTAAACATAAATTACTGCTTATGTTTCCATAAAGTGTCTAGTGCGTTTGTACTGGAAAAAAATGGTACGGGCATGTAAAATTCATCCTTCAAATCAGCAATTCGCATCTTGCATTAAATTATTTAAGCACTTCTCACAAGTCAGATACAATATCACATTGTTTGCTTATTTTCATGTTATATAATGGTTTTGCAATGCCGGATAAGACCTCAAACAGGGCCAACTCATCATCTTCCAACTGCCATTACTACAACACCAACTGTGCCTAGAGTGAATGGGCTTCAGCCATTAAATCTTAATGGGCAAATCAAAATTTTTACTGTTGCTGTGTTGGCCAAAGACTGGTCTTGACCAATAAGCACTAAGCCCTCTATAAATTTATCACAGAGCCAGAACTCATTTATATCTTAGCAGGGAGTCTAGGATTTTCCCAATACAATACAACAGATGAGTGGTGTTGACTATAAAAAATAAGGTGAACCTCAATTTGCTACATTCTTAATTAGGCTTTAAGGGAGAAAACCAACAATTTCACTGTAATGTATCACATTACTAAGTAAACAAGAATAAGCAAACTGCCATTAAGCAGTGCACACCAGAGTTATTAAGTAATCAAGTAATCAAGTTTGGTGAGCAACATTTAATTAACCACTGCTGACCTAAAGCATGAAAAGTAAACTTGGGTTAAAGGATGTAGTAGATGAGATGTTACAAAATATGTTGGAAAAATTCTATACTGAGAAAGTGTCAATTTTTTTTAAATTCAAGGTTAAAGTCAAATAGATTTTGTAACATTGAAGAATGTATGTTTTATGGCTTCATCATGATGCAGCAAGATTGCTCTATTCTAGCATTTTTTGAATCAGCTTTTTTTGCTGCTCAATTAACTAGTAGAGAATGTTGGAAAAGGTTAAATGTAACAATTTTTTTTGTTACTTCATTCTTATTTCAAATAAGAAGATAACATAATAGTTGTGTTTAACCCTTAGCATTTCAATAATGTGGCTATTGTCCACACCTCACGTTGTAAATAGAAATATATTTTTAATTTTGCTCAAAAAAAAATTGTAACTTGGCGACTTTGTTTCTAATGGGGTCAAGTATTTTTGTTGAAAACTTCAGATTTTTGTGCTCTGTATGTAGTTATTAGTAAAATTTGCTGCCCCTTGCTCGACCAGCAGTAAGATTTGAGCAACTTCACTGTTGAACCCCAACAAAGGGGTAAATATGAAAGGGTAAAGTCTATTGTCGTGAGGTGATTCGGTCATTTTTATTGTCTAAACGTGTGGACATTTGTCCACTAGCTAGAATGCTAATACTATTTTTTTGTAGGATGCTAAGAGTTAAAAAAAAGACATTTTTTTAGAAAAAATGTTTAAACCCTTCCACTTGAATTTCAGCATTAAGATAACTTGAAAAGACAAAAAAGTAGCCCATGGGACACTTTTTCAAAAGATGCTTTTATTGACTTTCCAAAAGGTTTTCTCGAAAATGATGCAAAAACCGTCACTTTTTGCATAGGAAAATCAAGAAAATAGGAAAAAAAAACTTCTCAGCTTCAAGATTGAACTCAATTACTGCACAGTTAAATTCATGACAATAACATCACCTACTCTAATGGTCTAATATTGTAACATAAAACTCAACTTTGCATGCACTATCAATTCTCAATCAATTTAAACCAATAAAAATAAAACTATATTTTAAAAGCATAACTGCATAATTGTGAGACTTTCGTACTTTCAAAAACTCTCCATTAAAATTCCCTTTACAGCAATTTTTCCAAGTATGGGCCGCATCTAAAATATTTAAAATATTTAATTTAAAATTTCACTGCAAACTCAGGATTTCAATGCAGTCATCACTTTTAAAATATGGCAACAAAACCACCTAAAACAAATCAGAATGCAAAACAGCATCTAAGCAAATTAATTATGTTTTCCTCACTTGAATAAAAACTCCGCACAAAGTTGGGCTTCCTCCCACAACTTCCCTTGTGGCTCATCTAAGTGAATTAATAATCCGCATTCCGTTTTTTCTAAAAATCAATTTTCGTATAGGAAAACTTAAACAGAAAAAAAATTCACGTGATTTACTCATCATCACGTCCATCAAACCCACCCCCTGTTTTATATCCCCGGAATTAATTCACATGAATGACATTAATCTTCATTAGTGATTTATTAAAAATTACCTTACAACATTATATTCTTATATTAAATCTCAACTAATCACTTTTCTAACAGGCAGCCATTAGAAAATTGCTTAGAGAATTAAAGCCTAGTGCTCACAACCGGTTTTCCGCATGCGCAATGCCGTTGCTTTCACATGGTTGAAACTTTGACTCCCATATTTTAATTTCGCGTGGCAAAGATCTTTTTTCCACCAACAAACCTGGGTTAGATTCACTAACGTGTTAACAACATTGTAAAACTATCGTAACAATCAAAATTTGTTGTAAAATTTGTTGAAAATATGTTGTAAACTTAACAATATTGCAAAATTTAAGCGATTTCATTAATTGACACAAAAAAATAATTACTAATTAAAAAAATTACTAGAAAATTAGCAATCATTTTTAGTAAATTACGATTTTATTAAATTTTACAATTTACTAATTTACAACATTGTTATTCTAACCCTACCAATATTAAAAAGTAACAAAATTGTTAAGATTTTAACATTAAAATAGTTAAGAGTTTAAAACATTTTTATCTAACAAAATACTTTTTTGAATCTACATTCTGCATGAAGAAATTTTATTGTTTCACACACGGGAATACAGTACAGTATTTCTCGAATTAGAGACACGCGCTTCTATAAATTTCGTGAGCTGTTTCCCCTGCACATCAATTTTGGGGGCGCTTTTATATCAGGTAAATTTTTTGTCGCATAATCGAAAGAAATTTAAATCTAATTAAGCAATTTTTTTCATCTAAATTTCGGTAAAATTAATCAAAACCAGTCTCTTTTTTGATTAATTTTACTAATTTTGCAATAAATTGGCCAAACCTTGTTGTTTCCTAGTACAGTAATTTGTAATATTTTAGCATTTTTTTGATTCTCATTTTATCTCGTAACATTCTAAAAACGTTAGAAGTGCGCCTCTGTGTAGAAAGTCTCCCCAAAACCTGCGCGTTTATTTCGACTGTGCTGTAAGTCGAGAAACACGACAATTCCGCATGCGAAGCGTTTCCCATAATGCAAAGTAGAATTTTTCAAGCTTAGAATATTTCATGTGAGGCTTGTTGTGAATACTAGTCTTTGCTGTAGAATATCTAATGACAAAAAACAATTTTTCACTCTAGAAATCTATCATTTCAGCAATTTTTATATTTCTTTTTGTTCAAATCAATTATTATATTATTTCCGTATTTTTTTTTCTTTCTTTCTTCAGGTTGACGATATATGTCCACCCAATTTCAGAGTCCAAATCCCCCTCGACAAGGTGGTGATTTGGGAGTTGGATTTGCACTGTCATTCTCCCATTGGCTGGGTGTTTTTGCCTGTAATGAGTAATAGATTTTTTTTCGATTTTAATTTTTAATGAAAATTTTGTGAATTTATATAAAAAAAAAAAAATGGAAATCAAAACTCTATTCACAAATTGACAATAGGAATAGTTGCAGTTGAAATGTTGGACAAACAAAAGAGATGTTTAAGAGATGTGGAATTTTTAATTTTAATTAAATTTCTGGTGGAGTTTTGGAAATTTTTAAATAAGTGATAAAATTGTTTTTTTTTCTTGAAACTTGTGCAAGCACTTAGAATTACAGTACTCCATTTCTTTTTTTTTTTTTTTTTGAAAAGTGATTGATAAGCCATTTTTTAGACTTGAATCTGCAATTAAGTGGTTTTTTTTTTTGGTTTTTTTTAAAAGAAGAAATTTTATTCCTTTTGGTGTATGTTTCCAATAAATCATTATTCAGATTTATTGGTTGAACAAAAAAGAAGCAATGATGACTTGTGCAAAATGAAAAAAAAAAATACAATTCAAAAATTGAAATTTGAGTACTTTGTTTTCAACTGATATCTTTCAATTTTTTTGCTTATTACAGTGTTGTTAGTTTTATGCAAAAGTTCAGCTACGTTTTTAAAAATTTTAAAAATATGATATTTTAAGAATTAAGACTGATGTATAAATAATTAAAGGTCAAGTGAACTAAACTGGTTTATTATTAAATATAAATCTACTCATAGCAATCACAATCAGTAATTAATCGTCGCCAAATGATTTTCAGACAAGTTAAAATTTGTAAAAAAAAAAACAAAAAAAAATCGGGAAAAGTGAACGTCAAAAAGAAAATGAATTATGGGAGCTGCCAGAATTATGACGTCACAAAGTCTGCTGTCTCTGTAGCGAGAATTGCTCGCAATGCTTTCGTTGATTTTCAGTGACTGATCCAGGATTTTGTCCCGAAATTCTCTCGAGCAAGTTTTCCATGCGTCACAAACTCAGAATTCCCAGAATCCATTTTTATTTTGATATTCACTGTTTGAGATTGTTTTTTATTAAATTTAACGTGTCAAAAAAAAAAAAAAAAACAATTTGGCGACGATTAATTTCTGTTTGTGATATGTAAATGCACATTTAATAATAAACCAGATCAGTTCACTTAACCTTTAAATAATTTAAAATTAAAAAAATTATACATTAAAAATAATATAAAAAATAAACAACATTTTTTTTAAAACAATGGCACCTTGACACTTCTTTAATAATTTCTGTAAGTAATAAACCAATTTAATTCACTTTACTTTTAATAATCACAATTCAACAAACTTTCAGATTATTTGGTAAAACAATTGCTTTCTATCAAATCTCTAAACAATGTTATCTACGGACAAAAATCACTGTCAACAATGTAGCAAACTCACTCTGCAGTTTCAAGTATGTCGATACCTTATCTAACTTAATGCTTTTGCGCATTAATAAACATCATCTAATTACGCACTCAAAATGCATACCTTTATAAGATTCTGTTTGAAATTTCCAACCTATAAGCGGTTTATTCCCTTCAAAATGTGCTGCCAGGTTGTCAGATATTAAAAAAAGGTCTATTTCCTAAACAGCTGCGCCTAATTTTAATTTCAAATTCAGCCAATCACACTTCACAAATCGCTCGAGACACATAAACATGGAAACAGTCTCAATGGTTTCAGATAAGAGCCTCGACGTACTTCAGGGAAAAAGGAGCTTTAGGGAGGAATTCGAGTGATCGATTACAATTGAACATCACATTGTTACAGAAAAAAATTAGCAAAAAAATGCAAAAATCTATCGTTGAATTTAGATTGTTAGATATATATTTTTTATATTGAAGGTGATTGCCAACAATTATTTTACGCATTGTTGCAAACACAAATTCACATTGTTAGAATTTTTGCTGCAATAAAGTGATTAGCTAATTTCAACAATGCTATGGATCAATATGCTATGGATCAATAGTGTTATATGAACAAAGCTTTAAGCAGAGATTACAATAATGCATTGCAACAATGGCAAAATCCGTTGTTGAATTTAGATTGAAGGTTAGTGCCAACAATTATTTTACGCATTGTTGCATACACAAATTCACATTATTAGAATTTTTGCTGCAGTGAGATGATGTTAATAGTGATTTGCTAATTTCAGCAATGCTATGAATCAATAATGTTACATGAACAAAGCTTTAAAGCAGAGATTGCAAAAATATATATAAGTAATAATATTTTAGTCTAACAATGACTCATGGAATAATATTTTTCTTATTTTTCTTCAACCAAACAAAGCATTTTTAAAGCTCAGGCTTTAGCTCTGATTGACAAATCATCACTTTCTCAAGAACCCGAGGCCAAACTGTCATCTATCAAGTGACAGCGGTAATGAATCGTCAATAAATATCGACAAAACTTATCGGTCATTATGATTACATCTTCCAGTGGCACTTTCATCAATGTTAAAATTATTGTTAAACTCAGTTTAAATTTACAACTGATTTAGCAGCTTAACCAACGGTTTGACATTGAACGGAAAAATGCCACTCTTGTCCAGCTTGCAAATCGACCGGTTCAAATCCCTGCACATCCCAACAACAGCCTCCAACTCATCACTCTCCCCACTACTAGAGCTTGAATAATCAACCAAAATCGATTCCTCACTACTTTCTCTTCTACTCGCAATTAGAAACTTCAAATATTTAACAAAATACTGCAAAAAGCACGTTTCGTTCGACATGATCCAGTCCAGCACCACCTGGTGGTCAAACCCCAAGTGGTCAGCAACTGAATAAAAAATCGCATTTGGTTCCAGCAAGAGGCAGTCAGAAATTTTGTCAATGTAAATATCAAAAGTGGTGTCCAGGGCTTCGGTCAAGCAGTCGTCCTCTTCGCTGAACACTGACCAGACCCAGGCGCTGCCCAAACGTTCGACTGACCACAACAATTTGTCCACGACCATTCTCCCCTTTTGTCCACACATCACAACCGACTTGAGAACTATTAGTGCCCACAGACGAAATGCCGGATTTACGCTGTCGTTCGCGACGCCTTTGGTCATCGCTTGACCGCCGAAACCCCGCGCCGATGCTAATAGCTGGACGACAACCATGCGTTCCTCGAGGTAGAAATCGATGACCAGCATCGCGCTCTGCTCGTCGCGAAGCAAATATTTATTCACAAGTTGGAGGAACCTCAAAATGGCCGCCGGTGGCCATTTCTCCGAAAACGCCTTCGACTTGAAAATTAATTCGAAAATTTCAGTGGTCGAAGAAATGTCACTTCCGGTCCGTTTCTGCCAGTCCAACACCGACTCCCACATTCTCAGCGTTCCACACAGCGTTTCGTCGGTTTCCATGGTAACAGCGCTTTTAATAAACCCCGTGTTTTCGAGTAAATTAAATAATTCGCTTTGGGTCTTCGAATAAGCGTCTTTAACCACTTCCGGTGTTGAAACCTGAGCGCTGCATGTTGGCCCTTCGCCGCTACTGTCCACTGCAAAATTCCCCGAAGGATGATTCGACTCACGACCGTGGTCAAAAATAGTCTGGAAAACTGTCATCGATTTTTCTTGACCCTCTACCAGCAATTCCAGGTATTTCCCAGTGTCCACTGCTAAAACCACGCGCGCCAGAAGCTTAGAGCACGCGTAGTGGACAAACGGGTCACCGGAGACCACCACTGTGTCCACTAAGGCCTTTGCGAGTCGCTCACTCATAGCTTTCATTAGGAAATTGAATAACCGGTCACACACGGGTGACTCGAGGGTCTTTTTGTACATTGTGTCCACACTGCCCACTAAGACAAATGCGTGTTGGTCAGTTGGGTCAGTTGCCAATAGACGGATCCGGTCCGGAGCGGCGAAGAGGTCGGCGTCCGGGTCCCCGGGTGCACAGAGACAGAGTTTTTGGGTGAGTTTGGTCCACTTGTCCACTACTGTGTCCACCAAAGTGTCCACTATAGGATCCATGAGCTTGAGTTGTTGTTTGTTGGTAAACGAGAGGTGGTTTTGAAGTGGATTTGCGTTTAATCCCGCGAGGACAGCGTGACGTGACCTCTCTCCGCTCGCGTCCAGTCCCCGTTGGTCAATAACTTAATTCGCCCTTAACTGCATTAACGCCTCGTAAGGATCAAAAGTGCAATTAAACGGGGTTTGTTTGTGTTTATACTCACTTGGATAGATAATGCGTGGACACCTGTTTGTAGCTCGGCTTTCAGGGACTCGTTGACCATGCGATGACGCTAATTAATTAGAGAAAAAAATTTGTTAAATTATTTTTATTTACATACTGTAGTAAAGTATTTTAATCATTTTCATCATTTTATAATTTTTTAATTTTTAGTTGAAGTTTTACAATAAATTTTGTCAATAGGTGGCGCTGATAATGGCCACAACTGTTAAGGTGCATTTTCACTTCGAAGATTATTGATACTCGAATGAGACAAAATTCTCGTATTTCATGAAAATGCTCACAAAAGTGGTCGTTTTCACTTGCGAGAGCTCAACAATGCGAACGATTGTCAAACGCGAGATCAATATTTGTGTTTGTTCTAGATATTTTGTCGTAAACTGTATAGTTCAAGTGCGAGAAAATTTCTCGCTTGATACGATGCGTCAATAAGCAGCCAATCAAAATAAACATTCAACAACAATTCGCGTTAAAAACTCGTGTGAATGAAAATACCTGTTTGTGCGATTGTTTTGTTTGCGTTTTTAATGCACTATACTACAAAGTACAAACAAATATTTTTTTCACGCTCAAGTTTGGAAACTAGTCTAAGTGAAAATGCACCTTAGAATACAGCGCTAATAATACAAAAGTTTTGTTAGTACTCCACTCAATAGCTGTGGTCATTATGAGAACTACATACAGCATCACCTAGTAACAACATTTTTTTAATTCAAATTTTATTACCAATTTTTTTTTCTAACAAATTATGTAAAAATTATAATTATGTGGCAGAAATTTCAGTCAAGAATAATCCACACCAAAGAAATAAAAAAACTGACTTCTATTCTAAAATAACTGTTAGACTATATTAATGGCACAAACTAAAGTGAAATAAAATACATAACAGATCACATGACATATAGTTCATAAAAGAACCGCAGGGGGCGCCGTCTACGTTTCAGAGCGAACTTCCCACACTTCCAACAATATAACTTTACAGTAGCGGTATGTAAAATTGTTTATTGTTAGTTTTGCGCATGTGCAAAAACTTTTCGAGTCTACTAAGTTGTAAGATTTCTTTGCAAGTTTTGTGTCTGTGATGTTCCCAGTCCCTTTGTTCAATCTGTCTTTTGTTTTCCACTATTTTTATCTTTTTTTTTTTTTTTACTGTTTCAATGCTTGTCTGACATTTTGCCTCTTATCTTAGACCTTGAGTGGCACAAGCAAACATCATAGTAAAAGATACACTTCATGCTATGTTTAGCATCACATCTTAAAGCCCTTCTCACTATGAAGTAATTCCCATTGGCTCAATCAACAAATCCTTCATATCTAGACAGTTCAAACAAAAAATTATTTTATCAATGTGACATTATATTTGCCTGGTTCATCTAAACTGCTTTGCCCCCTAGTGGTAAAATTTAGTACTAAATTTTAATTTCTTCAAAAATAACATACGAAATACTTGTTGATTATTTTACTAAGATTTTAGAGTGTAAAATCTAACACTTGCAAATAAAGCCAAGCCAGACAGCTTTACAAGAACAAAGTAACCTCAAAATGTCCTTTGCACATTCTAATGGCTACAATAACTCGCAGTTTGCAGTAACAAGAAAAAGCCTGCAGCAGACACAAAGCCTATTTCCCATTTTCTGCATTTCAGTCTCAGTTTCAACTGTGATTTTTTTTTTTAAATTACAATTTCTAAGAAATTCTGAGAGCTTACACATGAATTGATACTCAGTGTATAATCTTCTCAGCAAATAGACAATATGGCAACACATGCTCAATCCCACACAAATTTTATGCAAATATTTAAAATGTTTTCCAGCTTGGTGTAAATATTGTGCGTCATAAAAAAAAAAGAAAAAAATATTATAATTTTTGTAACCACAAAATTCATATAAAATATTCATAAAAGAACTTACGTATGGTAATTTAATTTTGGGTAATATTTTCACAAATTTTTAAGTGATTTTTAGAGAACACTAAACAAGTTTTGTGCTTTAACCCTTCGACTTCAAACCTATGTGCCAAATGAGATATTAATAGAGCCCAAATAAAATGAATAAAAAAAATATTAAATGCTATAAAACAGGTATTTTGCCTAAAAATCTTCAAAATGTTACAATTTCCGACTCAGTAAATTTAATTAAAGAATTGGAAAAGCAAATGGTCACAGTCCCACCGAGAATAAAGCAAATGGCTAAAAAGTTTTTTTTTTTAATGTTTTTGAAAAATCTAAAAGTTTTTCCACGCTAAAATTAATTGCGGATGCTCTCAATGGCGATAAACTGATAAATCATTAGCAAAAGTTTATTCTAATACCAAAATTATTATAGTAATTTTAAGTGTTACTCCAATTATAAGTTGCAATGTTAAAAAATATTTTTCTGGATTTAAATATGTTTTAATTAATAAACGACGTTCTCTAACTGTAGAACACTTAATTTGTTATTGCAATAATTTTGTTGATTAGAAATGATAAAGAGAAAATTTTAATTTTTTTTACATATTTTTAATGTTTTTATTGCTTATGTTGATGATTTTTAAATGCATAAAAATCCAGGCTCTATCATATGATTTAATATTAAATGCTAAATTTGTTATTTCATTTTTTTTTTCTACGTTTTCTAACTTATGCTCATCTCACCCGGCAAGAGTTAGAAAGATCTTAACCACGTGATATTTGTTACAGTTTCAGAAGCAAAATAATTTTTAAAAAGTTCGGTATTCTATCTAAGGGTTAAGTTGCTCCAAAGTAATATTTTAACTTCCAATTTATCTAAATTTGTTTTGCTAATTTATCAAATTTATTGATTTCATAAGTGAATCTTTAAAATTTAATTAATTAAATAAACAAATAAATAAATAAAATAAAAACATTTAAATTCATTCATAATATTCTAAGCAAAGTTTTATAAATCTCATTCATAATATTCTAAGCAAAGTTTTATAAATCTCATTCCTAATGGTAAAAGAAAAAGTTCTTAATTTTTTTCTCCTTAATCCTTTAAAACTTTTCCCAATTTATTTGTCCTAATTCGCTGCATCTCACTTTTGGGTCTGGCACCCAGTTTGCGAGATCTTTGCAGTGTTCAAACTGTCTGAGCTTATTTCTACAGATCTTTGTTCATCGGCTCGTTAGTTGGGTGGAGTAGCATCAGTAGTTACCATGGTAACATTTCACAAGTGAAGAATTTTCCCCACAAATCAATGTAGTTCTTCGCTAGATTAAATTGGGACACCACAATGTTATATTGCCTCTGCATCTACTCAATACATTACGCTTATTGCCATCGTCTATTTCCACGAATAAAGTTCTTTTCGTCATTACTGTGTATTAGAGGGACTTTATGTCAATAATTTAAAGCCAGCCATTTTTAAATGGTAAAGTTCAAACGGCATTAGGTCGACTCAGAAAATGCACATTTTTGAATTTTTAAAAGTCAAAAAATGGTATTTTTAAACGTAAGCATAAAAAAAATTAACAAAAGTATAATTTTTACATTTTACATTTTCAGTTTCATTTATGTTCAAAATAACAAAATTTGATTTTTAACACCCATAATAACTAAAATACTTTACAACTACTAATTTTAAAACCAAATATCCGCTGAATTTAGCCTTAAAAAGCCAGCAATTCTCATTTTTTTATCTCGAAAAATACCAAATTTTGACCCTATAAAAAGTATAAAAAAGTCACTACATTTTAACATCTTTTCACCTTACCTTAATTAGTGGTGTATTTTCAAACTTCTCCGAGACTATCACGACTTTAAAGTGAGTTTCCGAACCTATTTGGATAAAATATTCAAATTATTAATTTTCCTCAAATTATAAACACATTTTTCATTAACCTTTCGGCACGTTGTGCATGTAACTTTCATTTAGAACTTCTAAATGAGTAGGATTAAATTCTTTCATCAATTTATTGTTGATTGATGCAGCTACTGAATGTTCCATCGATTTGGCCTCAACTTGACCGTGTAACAGCACTTTCCTTGATGAATTCAACGCCAAATTCCTCCAACTTATTAAACCTATCAAGAATAAGATTTAAAATAATTAAAAAAAACTATTTTAATTACAATTTCCTCATGTAATTACTCCATGCAACTTTAAAATGCTTTAATATTACCTCATCGGTAAAAATTCGAGGCAAAACTCGACGCCATTTGTAAACAACAGCATCACCTAACGTCATTTTCCTGAAACAACAAAAAAAAAATTAATAATAATTTTTAGAAACTATAGCTTTTCGCAGCAAAATATTAAATTCTAATCAAAATTAACGTCTTTTTATGGCTCCAACCAATACTTGATAAAATAAATCTCACATTTGTAATCTAAACCAAGAATCGTTCCCCGTGACGAGTCATTTTGTGTTACTAACGGAAGACCGATACTGGAACGTTTTCTTAAAATGGTGGATTTATTCAACCCAGATCGAGTAATTTACTTTTGTTCTTGCGGTGTCGAGAAACCGATCAGCCGTATTTATTTCTGCAGACACTGTTTGCAGCTAAGATGTGGTAACTGCGTAACTCACGAGGTATTTCTTTCAAATCTCAACATCAAAATCGAAAAAAACTCAATTTTCATTCATTCATTTAAAGGTGGATTCTCATTATTGCCCAAATTGCTTGGAATGTATGCCATCGGCCGAAGCAAGAGTGAAGAAAAACAGGTAAATAAACTTAAAGTTTAAAATAAACACTTTATATCTAAAAAAAATATTTTATTTAGATGTGGGAGTTGTTTTGATTGTCCCAGCTGTAGACACACATTATCAACTAGAGCATCGAGTATTCAAGTACCAAATGCCGAAGACAGCACCAAAACTATCCCTAAGAAGGTTTATTATCTCGCTTGTGGGTTTTGTCGGTGGACGTCTAGAGATGTCGGGTTGAAGGACCAAAATGTCGGTGAGTAAACATTAAAAAATAAATAAAAAATGAAAATATATTAAATTTTCCTACAAAAACAAGCAGTTTGTATAATTTCTTATGTATTTTATATTTTTTTAGCCAGTGGTGGTTGGCAGGAGCTCGAAAACCCCGACGCCAAAACGGTTTCATCACTGATCGAACACTACAGGGCGATGGCGCTGCAAGATAAAATCGAAAAAGAACATCGAAAAACAATGCGACGCATTCCCTTTATCGAATTTTCGGTAGAAAAAGCAAAGCAAAACACAATCACAAATCTAGCAATTAAAACTATCTAAATTGAAATTTTAGGAGAAATACTCAATCTGCGCACTGATTGCTAAAAAGAAAAAAAGTCTTCCACTAGTCTCAGGTCTAAATTTAAAATCCGACGAAACCAAAGCAGTGGAAATGCAGCCAGCTGTTGCATCGGAAGAAGTCGAGTTATTACCCGATGATTACTTCACTCAGCCTGTGAGTTTGCCTTCAAGTGAGTGAAATTTGTGCATTTTTCACCTACTGATGGAATTGAGTTACTGGCAAATAATATAAATTTGAATTTCATTCCCAGAATGTACCGTGAGTCAAATGTTGGCGCAACCTGAGTTTCCTGTGGTGGACTCCGGTGATTTGTATCCGAGACATAAACACTTGTTGGTCAAGCGGTCGCAGAGATGCCGTGAATGCGAGCATAATCTGAGTAAACCGGAATTTAATCCGTCGTCAATTAAGTTTAAAATTCAATTGGCTGCTTAGTAAGTTAATGTAGTAATCGTTGATATTTATTTTAATAATAAAAAAAAAAAAAATAAAAAAATTTTATAGTTATCACGTTCCAAACGTACGATTGGCTTGTGAACTCAGATTGACCGTGGATAAGGTAAAAAAAAAAAAAAAAAAAGGAAAAATATTTAAGTGTCATAGAATGGCGATTAAAAATCTAAAAATTTATTTCCAGGCAACTAAAGGGGTGCTAACATTGACGAACCCAACTCAGAACCCTATGCACATCACCCTGAAACCAATTCTTGACCCGGAAAACAAAAATGACGGAAATGTATTCAATCTTTTAATTTTGAAATTTTAATTTTATTTATAAACTAATTTCTATTTCTTCTAGATCGAATTACCACAAGACAAAATATTCGTTGGTCCGCGAGACGATGCGGCCGAATTCGACGACATGTCCGAAAACACGGGAATCGAAGATAACCCAGAGTAAAAAAAAATTAATTTAACAAATAAAATAAAATAAAATTGTAATTATTTACTTTAATTTTTTCTTTTTAGAATTATTTCTTTTCGCAAAGCGAATAAAGTCGGAGTCTACTTCTCCATTACACCCTCAAAAAAAAACGTCGATATTCGCATTCCGCTTCTAATGTGCTACGATTATTTAAACACAATGCCGCAAGCTCAGGCCGAACCAAAGGAGCCGCAAATAACTTGGCTAGAGCACAAACTTATTATCAACTTCGGTCATGCATAAAAAAGAAAAAAAAAAACCCAAAAAATTATTTAAAAAATCGCTTATTGGTGTTTACAGCAATGCACATATTTTATGTAAACAAGAAATTTTAAAAGTAATTTTTTTAAATTTCATTTAAAATAAAATTAAAATTTTTTATTATTAAATTTATGTACTTTTAACAAGTTCTAATCATCACAAGTTTTTGTATTCCGCTTGAATAAAAGCATTTAAAAGGGAATTTCCCTGTCTTGAGTTATTTCGGTCTCGGTTTATCGTTTTCTCGACAATTGTATCACGCCATTTTGATAGCTGGTAGAGTTATGAAGGGGTGGTGAAGATTTTTTGTGAGTTTTTATTTGTTTTTTTTATTTATTTATTTTTTTTTTTTTGTTTTTTTTTTAGTGCATTGTTCATTTGGTTTCATAAAATTGTAATGTTTTGTTTCGTGATTTAATTTATATTTTTGGGTTTATTTACCGTATGTAAAATTAACGTTTTACTACTTTTAAACTTTTATTATTTCTTTAAATTGTTTTCGGATAAATTTTATTTTAACGAAATTTCTGGAAAAAAAAATTATTGCGTAAATTAATTTTTTTTAATACCTTTAATCATTTATTTCACTTTCCCACTATTTCTGAAAATAGTTTCTCGCTATTTTCGTAACTTCCCCATATAAAAATATATAAAAATATATTTGGCTAAATTTAGGTAAAAATTATAGGGGAAAGGGGAAATTTAAAAATTCTTAAATATTATTTCTAAAATTCTATTTTCCTTCTATTTATAAACATTTTATTTCCTATCTCCATAAATCAACGGGAATTTTCCTGTACATTGAAAATTTCTCAACACTTCCTATATTTTCCGAATTTTCCCCTGGAAAATAAAAACACAAAAACAATTGTTAATGAGTTCATCGCTTAGTTTCGCCACTGAGCCCTCTCCCGGAAATT